>JARQZK010000053.1:295000-327500 GCA_030704885.1 Cynegetis impunctata
CCTGGGGGTGAATGCCACCCCTTTTTGAAGGGTAAAATTTAGGAAAAAAAAGGAACCCCAGGAATCGATAGAGAAGTTAATTTTAAGCAAAAAAGTTCTCATAAAGTTTTTCATATAAGGTAATATTTTTCGAGTTATCCGCGATTGAAAATTTTGATTTTTCAATGAAAAATGCTTGTTTTAAAATGGGTTTTTAGACATTGCTCAAAAACTTTTGATTTAATAAAAAAAAATGAACAGAGTCATAATTGAAGCTTTTGGAAAAATGAACCGATTGGTTTCTGGAAAATTATTTTAGGAGCAATAGCAAGCGAGTTATAGCTTATCGAATATGGGTATTTGTTCGTTTAAAACCGAGTTCCAACACATAAAGGTTAAATAACGGAAAAACCGTAAGTTTTTCAAGGAGAACCTATGACAATTTTTTCAAAGTACTCGGAAAACCCTTTCAAATGAGCTATAGAAGAAGTCATTTGCTTGAAAATTAACGGAGATATAATAAAAACAATTCACTCATCTCACTTTTTTGGAGAACAAATCAGCGATTAGAATTAGCAGTTACAACTGTATTCATAACTTCATCTTGGTACTAGCAACAAGTTCTGTGAGTTTGGTCGGTTTAGAATATCTAGATTCAAAAAAAACTGCATTCAAATTTGACTTTATTTTTGAAATTTTTCAAAAAAATTTTCTTTTTTTCAAAATAACTCGAAAACTACAGAAAAAAATGGAGTAATGAAAGAATACAAAAATTAAGTTTTTTTTTTCGCTGAAAATTTTGTTTTTTTTTTATTTTTTTACTATGAAAATTCATTGAGATATTACAGTTTTAAGGTTGCATGTGAACGCAAGAACCACCTTAGCCAAGCCCTTTAAGCTATAAAATCTTGAAAACGAAGGGCTCAAAAAAGTTCATGCTCACATGTCGTGTAGCGCTAGGAATTACATTTGAAATGCAATTCTGAGAGTTTAAATACCTTAAAAATTAAGGAAGTTATGCTTAAAAAAACAATTGCGTTGCTAAACTATATTGTAATTTTGATTAATAAAATATTCTATTATGTATGAAATGTATTGATAAAATAAACTATTATGTATATAATGTACTTACATCTTTTATTTGAGTTATTTTTAAATTATTATACATTTTTCATTAAAAAAATTAAAGCTGACTTAAAGGGTGGTTTTAAGGGTTGAAAATTCAAAATGTTTTTCAAAATATATTTCACAATAAGTATAAATATTTAAAAATAATTTTTAAACAAAATTTCAATATAAATAACTGATAGTTTTAAATGTTTTTGTATAAAGGGGTAGTTAGTGTAGTTTTTCAGGGTTGATATTTTGCAAAAATTGAAAAATAATTTGACAACCTGTAAGACATTATTGAATTATTATATATTGATCATAAAACAATCAACAGTTGTTAGACACCCATTTTTTTGAAGATTTTGTCTTGAGGGGTAGTTTTTAAGGGTTAAAAAATTGAAATGTTCTTCAAAATATATTGTAGAATATGTATGAGTATTAATTTGACATATTTAAACACAATTAGAATAGAAATAACTCTTACATTCATAGTTCTTAAATTTTTTGTATAAAGGGGTTGTTTTCACCCCCTTAAAATAAAAAGCACACATCGACACTATATAACTTTTGAAGAGGAGGGTAAAATACGCCTTCTCACAAATTTTCATCAAAATCGGTTCAGTCCGAAAATAAAAAAAGGTAATACCGTATTTTCATCGTCAAATACTGGACTATAAGAAGGAAAATGGAAAGTATAGGAGCAATGAACCGATTTTAAAATCGATTTTTCATTATAATAAAATAATTTTTTCGTGAAAAATAAAATCTTGTATGCACCACGTGCGTTCATAGAACGCCCGCAAGGCACTTGGTACATAAATATAACGATTTTATTTGTAGTCTCTGTGGTCTGATTTATGATAAAGTCCATTGCTAAATATGTGGCAAACAATTCTCAAAAAAAAATAAATAGAAAAGCTATGATTTTAACCCGCACTTAAGGTATTTTGATTATCCGGTATATGCAGAGCGGCTACAACAGAGGGTTGGTGTGATTTTGATGAATCTGTGAATAAGAGAACATAATCTTGTACTCCTCTCTTGTATAATTTTTAGATATTCTTCTTTAATTGAGTTACTAGAATAGGTGGGAATACGAACATTGACTGAAGATACAGTGTGTTCATACTGCATTGCAAAAACAGGAAACCTATCATCAGTGTAAAATTCCTTAGAGGCTGATTGTAAATAGGAAATCGAAGAAGGAGACATAACCTATATGTTACGCTATTTTTAGTAAAATCGCTTATAATTAAAAGAAATCTGTCGGTGTTCAAGGACATGTCGGTCTTGTGCATTTGTTCATCCAGCAGGAGTGTGCTCTCTATATTTAATTAAGTAATTTTTGCGTGAAATTGTTATGAAAACCATGGTAAATTGTTGAAGTTCAGTGGCATGTATCTATACAAAAGGGCAAAACATAAGGAATTTTATCGTTTATAATATTTACGATCGTATAGGGCAAAGTACCATTAGGGATACCGGCAGCCCGGATAAATTCTTTTCTGAAACATTAAACAACTATCTCATTTGTGCAATGGATTAGCGTCGAATGTTTCGAATCTGATTCGAATTTGAACACTCGAATTGGTAGCATGGGGGAACAGACCGTGGGTGTATAAGATGGCATTCCAGAAGGTGATTTATATATGCGAAGCATACTTACAGAAAAAAGAAGGTACGTTGCTAAAATATAATCATGTGATTTCGCTAAGAAAATATAGGTATATTATAGATTCTAAATTCTATTACACATGACTATATAAGTTATGTGTGAATAAGCCAATAGAATCCGTGAATTTTGCTTAGTTACTGCCTATTGATAAGAGAATATACTCTTGAAGACGTTATATAATCGTTTTGGTGTTTCGCCTCGCGTGGAAATGGTAATGTTTTCATATTTTTTGACGTTTGTCAAAATAGTTATTTATGCACAAAGTGCGTTACTTATATAGATCCTAACGCCCGGGGGCTAACATTCGGCCCGAGGGATGAATGTTGCCCGATGGGCGTTAGGATTTAGTAACGCACGTGATGCATACAATATTTTATTTTTCACGAAAGAATTATTTTATTATAATGAAAAATCGATTTTAAAATCGGTTCATTGCTCCTATTAGGTAGGGGAGACCGGGTACAAAAGTAACGGCGGGCCGAAAGTAACAAATGCTCTCTCTGTAGGTTTAAAGAATTGTCAAAACACCACTTAGCTGCTGTCAGGTGATAGCCAGTGGCGCCACCTTCAGTTGCATTCGATCGCCACTCGCGCCACGCACTGTTAGATCGTGTGAGAGGACGCTACGTGATTTCACAAATCAAAAGTAAATTTTTTGACGTTTACTTATTTAATGTTTATATACTATTGAAGGGGTGATATTAATCTGAATATTTACATATTGATACTCGATTAGATTGATTTTACAGTGCTTAAATTCGTTTTTGTCTAGCATGCTCCGTTTCAAGGTTATCTTTCATGTTATAACAAAAATGCTGTAGGGTACAAAAGTAACGCAGCCCTATGGGTACATAAGTAACATGTTACTTTTGTCCCCGTATTGATTTACTCGAAGTAAACTTTTTATGTGTGTGTGTTTATTTCAACAAAATGCCGCGACAACGCATAATAACCACCGCACGAATAACAGCTAACATGCAAGTCTATCGAAAAGCGGCTGAAGAGCATTTCAATGATAGGAAAAAAATTAGAGCCATGGCAAAAAAATTGAATGTCTGCTATTGCATAGATATATAAAAAAAAATTTAACCTAGAAATACTAGCGCAGTTGCAGACAAGGTAAATAAATTTGACGACGAATATTGCTTCTACCTCGTTTGTTTAGAAAATTTTAGCAATAGTCGACTGAAAGTTTACATTGTTTCGAATGCAAAATGTGGTCTCATAGGTACTGAATGCGTCAATGAATTATGTGTGCCATAATTGCGAGCCTGAATAGAGAAGACTGACACTGAATTTTCCAATAAATATTTGTTTGATTAAATATGTCATATCATATTCATTAAAAACCCCTTTGCCCTGTTACTTTCGACCCACAACGTGTTATTTGTGGTCGAAAGTAACAAATGACAAATTTTTTTAAAGTTTCTGTGATTCATGCAAAATACACAATAATAAGGTAATTTAAGATGCTAATGTATAGAACATAAACGGAATTTATGTATGGCTATATCAATTTCACCGAAATAATAACATCTAACGAGAAACCAAGGCGAAAGTATAAAATGTTCTCCCCTACTTTCCATTTTCCTTCTCATAGTAGGCATGTCATTTGTTGATATTTTGACATTTGTGAATATTTTTGTCATCATATTTAGTGAATGTCATTGCTGCTTCTTTGTGTAGTCGTATAGAAATAATGGAAAAAAAAAAGAATTTACCCAAGAATATCATAGAAAATGCAGCCAAAGCTGCGAATAATTCATTGCCGGAGAAATCCAGAGTCGTATATACGACAAGGATGATGAAGTATTCAATGAATGGAAGTTGCTTAAGTTATCCTCGTACAATGAGAGGGCGTTATGATCCATAATGCCTGCTCATAACGCCCTAGGGCATAATGAGTGTATTTATAGCAACCGTATCCAAGGTAAAATCAGCAAATAATATACAAGTGAAAAATAATAGTTATTTATGTAATGGAAATGAAAATGAATTTACCCAAGAATATCATAGAAAATGCAGCCAAAGCTGCGATTAATTCATTGCCGGAGAAATCCAGAGTCGTGAATGACAAGGATTATGAAGTATTCAATGAATGGAAGTTGCTTAAGTTATCCTCGTACAATGAGCGGGCGTTATGATCCATAATGGCCGCTCATAACGCCCTAGGGCATAATGAGTGTTTTTATAGCAACCGTATCTAAGGTAAAATCAACAAATAATATACAAGTGAAAAATAAAAAACTTAAAAATCAAGTTTGGTGAAGTTTTGTTTAATTTTTCAATATGCAACGCTTTGGTTATAGTTCTGGCAGTGTTGTTTATTCGTTATATAATCGTAACGAATACCACTAGAGCCATCGAAAATAATCGTTATACTGACCTCGTCACTGGACGTATTTTATTTGAACATCACTGGAATTGCGCTCTCGTGATATTTTGCAAAATATGTCTCGTGACTCGGAAGTATAATCGATTATTTTCGATGTTCTTGTAATATAACTGATAATTTTCTAGACATATGTGTTTCTGAGGAGAATTGTTAACATGACGTGAATCTTCGCAGTTAAAATTCAAAGCTAATAAGCAGAATATAGTTCTTGGCTGAAGTTAAATTTCCTTTGTGAACTTTTATAGAGAAAGATATGTGTCTTTGAGAGCTTTATTTCGAGCTCATCTCTGGATACTGTGTGTGAACATTAAATGAATTTTTTATTGATAGGTATACCTACCTATTATTCATATTTTGAACGTTTCAAAATAGTTATTTTTGTATCTAGTGCGCGAAATGCTACTTTGGTGATCGAGAACTGATTTCTTTTAACGAGGCGCAGCCGAGTTAAAAAAAATAGTCGAGATCACCCAAGTATTTCGCGCATGAGATGCAAACAAAATTTTTTCTACAAACGTCAAAAATATTATTCTAAAATAAGGTAACATGCTTAGCTTAATATGAGAAATAGTATCGAACTGGCTTGAACTGTTTTTCCAAATCAAGTAATTACTGTAACTATGAAAATAAAATGGCATTTGTTGACAACTATTTCAAAGTGACAGTTCTTGATAATTATTTTGGAGTGACTTTTTATTCGCGTCAATTTCGTGCGTGATATTTATAACTGTAAAATAATGGAAATTTCCAGCGCCCAGGTAGCACATGACGTCTATATGACGTCAAAAGGACGTCACTACATATGTCCAAATGACGTCAAATATACGTCCAATATGACGTCAAAACGACGCCGTAATGTCACATACAATAGACGTCATATTCTGACGTCCATTGGACGTCTAATTTGAAACTAAATAGACCTAAAATGGACGATATAACGACCTCAAAAAGACGTAAAATATGGACCCCAAAAAATTTCAACATTTATTTATATATCTGCACAACTTGATTACAAACTTCCATAGTAATTATACATATTTACAACTTCATCATTCTTCTTCTGTCCTCTTTTTCGGTCTGGTGCATGCTTCAGCCATGTCTTTATTATATCCTGTATTTCATCTAAGGAAGCCCTCTCAATTTTTAATTATGTTATTTCTGGAAATTAAGATTACAAATTAGCTAGTTCTATCAATTTCCTATTTTTCAAAACACCCATGTACATAGGGTGATTCAGGTTTTAGTGCTCAAACTTCAACAAAGTGCTTTATTGATCAAAATATTAGGAAAGTTTATAGAATGCTTTTATAAACATATATATTATGAACGTTATTTAAATTTTAATGGCCAACAAAAAGACATAATAACAATTTTTGATCAGTCTCACTAATTTCGAGCGCCTTTATATATATTATTGAATCTAGCAAGTATGGTCAATAATTTCTCATCAATTTTCAAGATTTGATCAAATTTTCAAAATATATGTACATTATTTGATATCTTGTTTTCATAAAATAGGCTTTAAATTCAACTTACTAATAAGTGCATTGTTCAGACTAAGTTCCGAGAATATTTTCTTGCCTTTCTTTTTATTTTTAATGGCGTCAACCAGTTTTCATGAACTACTGCGAGTCCTTCGCCGCCTGTTTCATCAAGTTGCAGAACGCAGTACACAATTATTTCACCTAGTTCGCTGATAGTAGAATAAAACACACAACACAACTAAAACAAGCTACAAACGAAGCCATAGTAGTAAGTAGTTCTTTGTATATCATAGGTATAAATAAACGCCTAACCACAACACAACTTTCTGTCTTTCTGTAGCGTAGCGTAGTAAGGAAGTATACGATAGTTTGCCGGCAGTGTTGCCAGACTGAAAAGGCTGAAAATCGCCATCAACTATGATGTAAATTAAAAAACTGAGATGAGACGAGTTGTAGTCGCGTTTTGCAAATTTTTTATATTACCGACGAATGTACTCTTCTAAAGTATTCGACTTTTCTCCATAAAATAGTAAGTTGGTCAGTCGCCAAAGTGAATCATTTTTGGAGAATCTTCGCCAAGTCAACATTTTCGAGATTTGTCGCCGTGAATGGCAACGTGGTCTGCCGGTAACAAAGGTATATAACTTATCGGTAATTATGTCAGAGGCGTCAGGTGTAAAAAACGAAATCTCTCAGAAATTCAAGATAGAACTGACATTTGGAAAAATAAAATAGTATTAAATTCATTAATATTAGGCTTATTTTTTTAAATTTTAATTAATTTTTGTCATTTTTTAATTTGAAAAATACACAGTTTGTTTTTCAATAATTTTATTTGATAGAGTTAATCTAGTACTGATTTGTAACAGCAAAACATATAAAACATAGGTAAAAATACTAATCAATTTTACCAATGAATTTTGACCCGGATCACTCAATTTTGAATTAAAGACCTTTATGAGACGCCTAAAAGACGTCTAAAAGTTGACGTCTAAACCATGTCTTAAAAATGACGTTATAGAGACGTCATTTTTTGGTCACCGGACGTCAAAGACCAAAAATGACTAAGAATTGACGTCTTATATAGACGTCAATAACGTCATGTTGGCTACCTGGGCGACGATGAAGTAAGCAGTACCCCACCTAACTTGACAGATGCGGCCAATTCAGTAATTTCAAATCTTTTACCGGAGAAATCGAGGCGCCAGTATGAAAATGCATATCAGCAATTTAAAGAGTGGTGTGAAGCAAATAAAGCCAGAAAAATGTGCTGTTGGCATATTTTGCAGAGAAGTCTAAGAAGCAGAAGTCTTCCACGTTATGGGCAATATATTCTATGTTGAAAGCAACACTCAATGTTAAAGAAAACGTGGATTTTAAGAAATTTACCAAGTTGGTTCCATATTTGAAAAAATTGTCAGTTGGAAACCATCCTAAGAAATCTAAGGTATTGACTAGAGAGGAAGTTGAACAATTCATAAGGGAGGCAGATGATGAAACCTATTTGTTGGTTAAGGTAGATTTTTAATGATTGTTTGATGTGTTTTTTGAATTACTGATTTCCTTTTAGGTTGTTTTAATACTGGGTATTTCGGGTGCTTGCCGCCGTGAGGAACTCACTAAAATGACGGTCGATGACATAGAAGATAAAAATTCCATTTTGATTGTTGAAGTACCCGATACAAAAACGAATATACAACGAATTTTTACAGTTTCAAATTTAGATTATACTGACATTTACCGAAAATATTATGCGGCTCTTCGTCCAAGTTATGCTACCAGTCGCCGATTGTTTTTGAAGTATCAAAATAAGAGATGTTTAAACCAAGTTGTTGGAATAAATAGTATTGGAAAGATGCCTAGCTTAATAGCAAAACACCTAAAATTACCAAATCCTGATGCCTACACGGGCCATTGTTTTCGGAGAAACATCAGCCATCACTCCTTGCTAATACCGGGGCCGATATATGTGTTTTGAAGCGACATGGAGGATGGAAAATCTTCGACTGTGGCCCGAAGGATACTATCAACAATAAAATTCAAACATATCAAATAAAATTTTAGACTGCGAAAATTTCAGGATCAAGTGCTGTCACCTTCTACGGCAGTTGCTTGCAAATCAAAAATGGATGGGCTTCCAACTCCCAAAACTACGATATCACGAGCTGAATCTGATTTATCTGGTTTAGGAATAAATATTGGTTCGTGCACTGCCCTGCACCATTAATGTTACACTTGTAAATAATGAATAAAATTAGGTATTGTTAAATTTTCTCACAATTTGAAAGCCTTAATTATTGTTATACATTAATAAATAAATGATTTCTTTGATTTTTGCTTGATTGAGGAACATAAAGGTTAAAATATAAAAATCCCATATAGTTTACATGCAGTGTGCGAAGGGAGTATTTCGCATACTACTTCGCGCACGGTGTCATGGTAACGAAGGAGAATGAAAAAAAGGGTCACTTCGCATATTGTTGTCAATGCGCGAACCTTGTCATTTTTTGAAGTTTGTAGAAAATAGTTATTTGTATACCTAGGCCGCGAAATACCTTTTTAGCGTACCGAAAGAGAAATTATCGCCGAGGCCGCTTGCGGCCGAGGCAGGATAATCTTGAGGTAGCTAAAAAGTTTCGCGGCCATGGTATACACACCATTTTTCGTGCAATCGACAAAATTATTAAACTAGACAATAGCAAATAAAAATATTAGTGCTTTAAAATCAACAGTAATTAATAAGTCACAGCGTTGCTATGGAAATTACCATGTTCGAATATATAAAAAACATTTTGACAGTTCTTGACAGAACGCAAAATCCATAGAGATACAGGATGTCTCTTTTGAAATATTATAGTTGTTGTTACTTTTTGGTACAAGTGACGTTTGGTTTGGGCGCCGTGCTACGGGTACGGCCGCGAAATTAAATTTCGCGGACTGTGGTGCGTACGCGAAATACTCGCTTCGCGTGCGATTGGCCACGAAATAGTTATTTGTATACCTAGGCGCGAAAATACCTTTTTAGCGTACTGAAAGAGAAATTATCGCCGAGGCCGCTTTGCGGCGAGGCAGGATAATCTTGAGGTAGCTAAAAAGGTTTCGCGGGCCATGGCATACACAACTATTTTTCGTGTGCAATCCGACGAAAATTATTAAACGAGACAATTGCAAATAAAAAATATTAGTGCTTTAAATCAATAGTAATTAACAAGTCACAGCGTTGCTATGGAAAGACCATGTTCGAATATATACAAAACATTTTGACAGTTCTTGACAGAACGCAAAATGCAATGAGATACAGGATGTCTCTTTTGAAATATCATAGTTGTTGTTACTTTTTGGTATAAGTGACGTTTGGTTTGGCGGCCGTTGCTATGGGTAACGGCCGCGAAATTAACTTTCGCGGACTGTGGTGCGTACGCGAAGTACTCGCTTCGCGTGCGATTGCACGAAAAATATATTTTATTCGATATGTTATTCCCAAAACATGTAAATCGTATATATAATACTATATTTGTCAAAGATACATGTCAATACATAGATATTATATAGGTACTCTTATTCTATTTCCAGATATTGTTTAGTGTGTGTAACTCCTTGTGATATATATATATAATATATATATATATATATATATATATATATATATAATATATAATATATAATATTATACATATATATAATAATAATATATATATATATATATATATATATATATATATAAACTACAAAGAGGAGATTTATCGCGGGGAAATAGTATATAAAACAAAAGCAAAATTATCGTCTAGCCCGCATATGTCGAAGCAGCCGTTGACACGTGTTTTCGGACTCATTGGTCCTCATCAGAACGGCGTAGCCAAGTATGCGATGGAAAACCTGGAAATGAAACAGCAACAACAAGCAGAATCCTTTGCTTCGGAAGACAATCACACATTTGTGGTACATTGTTCGAACTCTTCGGTATGGGAGATTTGTACAAACTATTACCACGGAGGCGATTAATGCCATCCGCGAGATCCTGGACCGTGGAAATAAACTACAAAGAAGAGATTTATCGCGGGGAAATAGTAAATATAAAACAAAAGCAAAATTATCGGTCTAGCCCGCATATGTCGAAGCAGCCGTTGACACGCTGTGTTCGGACTCATTGGTCCTCATCAGAACGGCGTAGCCAAGTATGCGATGGAAAACCTGGAAATGAAACAGCAACAACAAGCAGAATCCTTTGCTTCGGAAGACAATCACACATTTGTGGTACATTGTTCGAACTCTCCGGTTTGGGAGATTTGGTCAAACTATGACCACGGAGGCGATTAATGCCATCTCATCTCGCGAGATCCTGGACCGTGGAAAATAAACTACAAAGAAGAGATTTATTCGCGGGAAAATAGTATATAAAAAACGCGGATGGCATTAAATCGCCTCCGTGGTCATAGTTTGACCAAATCTCTCCCAAACCGGAGAGTTTCGAACAATGTACCACAAATGTGTGATTGTCTTCCGAAGCAAAGGATTCTTGCTTGTGTTGCTCGTTTCATTTCCAGGTTTTCCATCGCATACTTTTGGCTACGCCGTTCTGATGAGGACCAATGAGTCCGAAACACGTGTCAACGGCTGCTTCGACATATGCGGGCTAGACCGATAATTTTGCTTTTGTTTTATATATATATATATATATATATATATATATATATATATATATATATAAATATATAAATATATACACATACTTTAATTATTCTACAACTGTTTTGTATTATTATTTCCTTTTTACTTGTCTTTTCTCAGCAATAACATTTGAGTTAGAAAACCGACTTTATTGAAAAGTAAACGTTTCGTCACATAATTCCTGACTTTCTCATAACTTTTGAAGGATTTAAATTAATTTGGTGTTGATGAATTTAGGAAAACTTTAAAATTCAAGAAACATAACTCTACAAAATACCCCCCTCCATCGAATTATTTTTAATTAATTTTAGTTTAGTTTAAAATTTTTTTTTATATTGTAAATAAAACTTCATAGGTTTTGATTTTCACTATATTTTGTTAACATGACAATTGTTTTGCCAAAACATAGTGGCTCCTTCAGATGTATAATACATTATTTTTTTTTCCGGAAATGTGTATTAATTTCAATATATTCACTGTAAGTATTCTTAATTGCAACCCGGAAAGAATTGATATATATATATATATATATATATATATATATATATATATATATATATATAATATATATATATATACTATATATATATATATATATATATATAAATATATATATATATATCCTATATATATATATATACCTATATATATATATGTATATATATATATATATATATATAATATAATATATATTATATATATATATATATTATTGCTGAGTTTATTTTATAGTGTATAAATTTGATGTTCACCTGCACGACGCGTAATGTGGGGAGGATTTTCTCACTAGCAAGTGAGCAAATTTCTGATAGCGTTAGTCGCTCTTCGTATTTACAGCTTCTCCAAATTTTGTTTGTCGTTTAACGCCGTGGGAATAATTCGTAAATAGCGCCTAGAAGAAAATACATCCAAAAACGTCAGTCAAGCGGTAAACTCTGCCGGTATGATAACTATATACTATCGGAGCTCACCTATACAGCAGTATGTCCATCATGCCGTACGTAGGTATGATGAGCTTTGAGAATTGATCCGTTTTTAGTCGTATTCTCCCTGAAAGAAAGAGTACGACAGTCAGGTGCGGTAGTTGCTTTTTTTAATTCGCTTTTTGGACATTTTAATCCACGATTTTCCGAATATATTTATATATTATATATATAATAAGATATATATATTATATTATATATATTATATATTATATATATATATATATATATATATACTATTAATATAATATATAGATATAATATATATCAATATATATATATATATAATTATAAAAAATATAGTAGATTAAACCTATATATCTGATATATATAATATACTATAGTCTTGTTATTCTACTGTTTCATCCAGCCCCTGTGATGTGGACGTTCCCAACTTTCATGCCATCCCTTTGGTGGTCGGCCGGAGGAGCGCCTGTTGAATTTGGCTTTTCCGTCCTTTGCACATTTTGCCCATCGATCATTGGTGTGCACATTTCTCTCCACTGATCTCTCCAGTTTCGGACGTTTGACCGTACAAACCTAACAACATCCTGCACTTGCAGTTCTTCCGTATTAACCTTACTCCTATACTCCTTACTTTGGTCCCGTAGTGGTTATTCTTTTTATTGTTCGTAGGATTTTGTCATTCCCGTGCTTCTCATCTGTCTTCTTTTGTTTTTGGAAAGATTCAGAGCACGGAGAGTTTTCTGCCTGCGTATGTTAGTTATTTGGCTCTAAACACGCGGTTCTGTAGATTAGGACTTTGCTTTCTGCTGTTATATGTTCGTTCTTCCTTGTCATTTCTCTTAGGCATCCAGATATTCGTGATGCTTTATTCGCCTGAGTTCGTACTTCATTGTATAGGTTTTTTGCAGCTCGATATTTCCACTCCTAGGTATGTACATTGCATAGTTTGTTTTATCGGCTCGTCATTGACGGCCAGTTTGCATCTGATAGGTTCTCTTGAGATGACCATCGATTCAGTTTTCTCCAATGATATGGTCATATTGAATTTTGTGGCTGTTGTTTGAAATCTATGCAGTAGGCGTTGTAGATCATCTTCATTTTCAGCCACTGAAATAGCATCATCCGCATAGCACAAAATTTTCAATGCCCTGGGCCCCATATCTTATATATCCTTCCTTGGTTTTGTTGCTATTATTTCATTCATAATCACGTTGAATAGGGTCGGGCTGAGGCTATCTCCTTGGCGAATACCTGATAGTATGGGTATGTCTTCGGTCAAACCGTGTTGAGCTTTTATTCTTGTTTTGTTGTCTTTGTTGAGCTCTTCAATTACTTTGATGTATTTAGTGTCCATTTTGTAGTCCTTCAGAACTTTCAAAACGTCCGGCAGCCGCACTCGATCGAATGCTTTGGTAAGGTCCACAAAGCAGAGATATACAGGTTTATCGAATTCTAATGATTTTTCAACTATTTGTCTTAAGATGAATATTGCATCAACTGTTGATCTGTTGTACCTGAATCCTTGCTGTTCTTCATTGATACTAATTTTTTCGGATATTCTTGTTGATATTATCTTTGTCAAGAGTTTACTCACGCTGTTCAGTAATGTTATTGATCTATAATTTCCGGGATCGTTCTTATTTCCTTTCTTCTATCTATATGGGTATTGTTATGCTTCGTTTCCACTCTTCTGGAGTTTTTTGGCTGAATATATTATATATATATATATATATATATATATATATATATATATATATATATATATATATATACAGGGTTATTCACGCTATTCGACACGAAGAGTTATGGCTAAAGTATTTGATCTCATAAAAGTTTTTTCTCTAGGATGGATAGGGACCTAGCAGGACCATATTTTAAAGATATCTTTATGTTCTACAGGGTGTCCCAAAAACAGGAAAAGTATCAAAGTTCTTATTTTTCAAATGGGATACCCTGTATATTATTTCATTTTTGCATTTTACGATAAAAACAAATTCTAGTTTCATCGAGGTTTAATTCACCTAAACCTTATGGTTTTTGAAATATCTCGTATTTTATGAAAATGTAGTATCAGTTTTAACGCTGAAACTCTCAACTGGTGTTCCCTTGTTTTTAACCAAATTAATGATAAGGCTTACTAACTGGAACAATTTTATGTCGCACTTGTGAAATATTGACTTACTTACTTACACTTGTTTTGTAGAAATAAAAGTAAAATAATTGCAATCTTTAAACGGCACCAATTTGTTCAACTTAAATGGAACACCCCGTATTTTTGTCACCAACACATGTAAAATTTATTTGCCTATCGAATACCTCAATACATTTCTATCGATAACTCTAACATCAAGATCATAATATATGTCTATCTTTCAATATCTTAAATGTTATGTTTTATTTCAAATTATAAAGGAAAAAAATTATGGATATAAAAAAAGCAATATTTTGTATCAAATGTTCAAAATAGCGACCATCAGACTCGAAACACAAACGTTTCTTTTTTATAAATCCTTTAACAATATTCAATAACATACGCAGGCTTATATTTAGAAAAGCTTCTCTGATACGCTGTTTCCATAGGCGACCTGGCAAATAAAAAATTTCTCTACATCATGAAAATGTGCATTTTATTTGAAAACGTGAAAAGATATCTATTAGAATGTATTCAGGTATTCGATAGACAATTAAATTTTACATCTGTTGGTGACATAAAATACGGGGTGTTCCATTCATTTATACATATATTATAAATTATAATTTTATATATATATATATAAATATAGATATATATATATATATATATATATATATATATATATATATATATATATATATACAGAGGCCCGGACTTGACTTAACATTAGAACACGGAAACCTCGATTCTCGATAGCTCGACACTCCAGAGAAATTTGACAAGCCTGGCTTTGAAAAATGAAACAAAACATAAACACGCATGGTATTTTCGTAAAAAGCTAATTAAATTTACAGTGATAAGTATGCTCATAGACTATTACAGAGCAATGAATACATATCTCTGAAAAGACTGAAATTATATTTAAATAAATCCTAAACTATCATTAAAAGTATGAAACATAAAATATTGCTGTCACACAGTAATAGCACTTTGATTAATATCTAAGTGAAATAGCTAGTTTAAGTTTACTTTGAATAAAACTGTAGGTTCATTAAATAAAAACAATATCAGGTATTATAAAATAATAAATATAAAAATATCAAGTATTTGAAAATAACTAATACAGTACTATAGTAATAAAGCACTAAACTAGTACTAAAATTTCGAAACTAAAAATTCAACATTCTGCATGTATTTAATTCTCTATTTTATAACGATTTTTAATTTTGCTCCAAATACCATTATTAGGGCTAGAGTGTCTTTAGAAAGGTGCAAATGTCTACCGTCTGACTGGATTACTGAATATTACCTAAGTTGTTGTTGACTGGTGGGATATCCAATTCATCTCGGTGGCCATGAAGAACAGCCCCAAGTTGTTCAATCGCTTCTGTCTCATAGTTGATCGGAGATATGACTTCAGACGTCTAAGGGCGCTAAATGACCGTTCTGCTGTTACTGTCGTGATTGGAACTACTTGGAGAAGCTTCACTGGGATGCACTTCACTACTTCACATAACATTTCTCCAACTGCAGGATCATGTGTAATGTACTTTCTAACATCGCACATATTTTTTAATACCAGTGGTTTTTTTGTTAGCGATATCGGCTAACATATTCAAGTGTAAGCGCAGTTTCTCAATGTCTAGGTCATTTTTGAAAAACTCAGTTGATTTTTCAAAATTTGTTCCACTACTGTTTACTAATAGCAAGTACTCTTAGTCAAATGCAACGACTGCGTGAGTTCAGTCAATGCAAACCGCTCAGTAGTACAAGATTGCCCGTTTCACAAACTTCAATGTAAAGACCTATGTAGTATTCCTTTGGGGCTTTGAAAGTGTGCGGTGATCTGGCTTCGTTCTTTTCATACTTCTTTGGTATACGTCGATTCCGGGGAAGCAAAGGATCATCAACTTGGAGAAGGTTTTTCTTTTAAACACAATTCCAATAGTGTTTAAAACTATCACGCCTTCCATTGCATATACAAATGAAGTCCCCATATATTTGTTCCAGTTCAGCAACACTTAGATGAGGGTTTTGAATTTTTTTTCATTGACATCCTCTACTGGGTTCTTTGCATGGCAATTCAGACGTAAAAAGAAATAGTTCTTAATTATAACATCGACTCAAAAGAGCCTGCACATTTGTTTTGTTCTCTGGAGAAAAGCAAAATGAAAAATGCTAACATCATTTTGTGATTTTACAAAGCATAATATGTTTGTAGATTGCATAATATAACTAATAAATTTCTTATATTTTTGTGGGGGTCCCCCCCCCCCAAACTAATTGTTGAGGGGTCTCATGCCCCCTCAGGCCCCATGGAGTCGGCGCCTATGTATATATATATATATATATATATATAATATTACAGGTACTTGCTATCATTAGGAGTACGCCTATGCATGGCGTCGACATTTTCACGATGCCACGGTGATAAAATTGATGCTTAATTTCAATCGGTGCCGTGAAGATGATCTCTACGAGATTACGAAACTAATACGCCCCCTTTCGTCACGACTACGATTGCGGTGCTAAGTTACCATATTGCATTTCCAATTATTCTGTTAATGTAGATAGTGTCCTCAGAGAGAACTCATGACACAAGTCCATTTATTTAATTAAGAGAAGGATCAAATAAGGTTGGAAATTTTTAAATAAATTCTTAAAACGATGCCAAATAAATTTCTTGCATGATTTTCTGATAACTTTTTCGAAGTTATATTTTTTGTCTTCGAAAATTCCAAATAATTCTAATAGAGAAAATGCTATAAACACCATTTCGTTTATCCTTAGAAATGTCGTTTTCGTTTATTTTACAATTTTTCTTTTGAGGTGATGTATCTTTTCATTTGAAATTCCTTCATTAAATTGCGAAATAACTCATTTCATTTTGTTGGTTTTTTTTGCCTTTCATAATTTCGTCGAAAAAAAGTTTTACCTTCGCAAATTTATTGAATATTTGGATGATTTTTTATAATTAATCGATGACATGATACGAATTAGAACGCGGTAAGTGATTTGATAACTGAAATATGAATCCCAACACAGAGAATTAGGTACACTAATAGTTTTCGCAGTCATGGAAGAGTCCTTTAGTAACTCCGGTGGAAAAAGAAGATTCTTTGAGAACAAATGAAACAAACATGGTATGCCACAAGGAACGGTTCCAGGGTCCAATATAATTTATATTCGTGATATTACAAAATAGATTGAAAACTGCAAAAAAGCATGGTTTGTTGATGACACTATGCTGTATATATCAAATGATAATATCGACGACATGATTAAAAAAATTTTTGAAAATGTGATAATAATACCTAGAGTACCTACATACAAATTAATCAAAAGTCATGGTGGTGTAAACATCTTATTAAATAGATCATACACAATTAGAAGAACACAAAATGAAGATTAGTACCTAATTATTGATACATCTCAAACTTCCTACATAATTACAAATCGTGTCAGTTTGACAGAATATTTAGACTGTCAAACTGATACTCTTTGTAATTATGCAACAAGTTATCGATGTATAACCTGATTATTTCGAAGTAATTATACTATTACTACTGAAAATGCCAATAGTTATGATTAACATAATCATTATTACCGACCGCAGAACACCGTACACTCATAACCTACAAATTCTAAGATAAACTGAAAGTTATGACCTACTGCCAGACTTTTGAAAATGAATAAGTTTAATAATAAATGTGACTAAACATCAATGGGAATATCTACCGGTATGATTTTATACCATCGCAGTAATTTCTGCATACACCAGATCCTTATGTTATCGCGTTTGTTCACCTAACAACCATATAAACAAATGGGCTAAGACAACAGATTCTCCTTTTTCGAAAAAAAAGGTAGTCTTTATTTGCCTCGTGTTCTAGTTGCGAGATCACAGGTGGCGGACGACGTTAATGAGGCAATTTAAATGCATAACACGAGGGTCGCGACCGATCTCGACCGAGAGGCCTCGAGGGACTACGACGGGGCACGACCCTTGGCGCGTACTTTGATCAGCAGTGGGATTCCGGATGATAACGGCAGAAGCTCGATGAGGATTGGAATTTGAGAACGAAAGAGGAGAATCGTTTATTAGGATACAATGCCGTGTTGAAAATTTAATATTTGCTGGAGATTATATCGATGACTTGGTTTTACAATTATAAACTATTGATTTTTAGCAGGTTTTTACTTAGAAAACCTGCTTACTAAAATGGGTGCGATTAGCAAAATTGGACCCAGGACCAAGATAGTTTTTCGTTTCATGACTTTTTATGATGTTTTGCATTTGCACCAAAAACTCAATTTCATATCTCTCTCTCTCTCTCTCTACGCCATACGCGTATAAAAAGTATAGTGGAAAGGTGGGTGAATAAGTAAACAATCATAAATATGAATTCATTCGAAATTTTGTGTATACGATTAATGAAATAAGTGTCAGTGTTTGCGAAGATGATTTGAACTAGTACTTGAAAAAGGCTTTGTGAAGCCGAAACGTTGGAATAAAGGAATAAATGGTTAAATAGCAGAGACAAATGAATCTCCACTTTAGCTAAGCCACATTCCCAAGAAAAATTCAAAAGTTATCATATATATATATATATAATATATATATATATATATATATAGTATATATATATATATATATATATATATTATATATATATTACAGTGCTTTCATGATGAAAGGAACAAATTCATTAAAAAATTAGGTTTCTATTTTCATGTTAAAATCCTCGGACAGGTCGATTAGTATTTTTATTTGGGGCATTTTTTTCGCAATGAAAATTTTGTATACAGGGTGTCTCATTCAAGAGCTATGGCTTTGTCATTAGTTTTTTTTAAAGGTAATACCCTGTATATTATTTCACTTTTACAATTCTACGATAAATTCTTATTCACTTTTTGTGAACATACCATATGCCCTCAAACTCGATGGATTGCCAGAAACGGAGATAGTGGGTTAATGAGAGGTACGATATGAAAAACACACAAATTGTAATTACTAATTTAATTTTTACATATGTTCAATCTGTTGTCCGTTTACTTCGAGACATTTTTTGAAGTCGATTCAATGTTTCCCGTTGCACATTTTCAATTACTTCTGGACTGATAAGTCTTATTTCCTGCCTGATTTCTCTCTTTTTAGATCATCAATATTATTTGGTCTATTTCAAATAAACTTTAGACTTCAAATAACCCCATAAGAAAAAAATCCAATGGGGTTATGTCGGTGATCTTGGCGGCCACTCAATCGGACATCTCCGTCCTAATCCATCTGTTTGGGAAAAGTTGCATCAAGAAATTGTCGAACAGCGATTGAATAGTGAGGAGGTGCCCCATCTTGTTGAAACCATATCTCGTTATTAGGTATGTCAGGATCTTGTGGGTTAGGGAAAACAAAACAGCTAAAGCCGGAATGAGTTCGAACTGGAAGAAAGTTCAAGTAGTCCTCTCCGTTTAGTGTTCCTTCAAAAAAATAGGGACCAACTATACGATTTCGAACAATCGCTGCCCATGTATTAATTTTTTGAGGCCGCTGTGTGTGGCATTCTTGCATCCAATGAGGATTTCTCGGTCGCCCAATACCTACAGTTTTGTCTGTTGACCGTGGCCATTTAAAGTTAAAAGGTGGCTTTCATCAGAAAAAATTATGTTTGTAATGAAATTTAGATGTTGATTATGAATTTCAAGAATCTGCTCACAAAACTGTACTCTGCGTAGGTCAAAATCGGTCTTCTAATAATTCATGTACCAACTAAATTTTATAGGGATGATACTTATTTACCTTAAGTATTTTATGCACGGACCCTACTGATAAATTGAAATTATTGGGAAATTGTAGTAATGGATGTATGAGGGTTATCTTGGGTTTCTAGTAGAACGTTCAGCACTGTTTCTTCAGATTACTCTCGGTGGTCTTCCTTTAGGTAAATCTCTAACGTGCAGTATCTCCTGAATTTTGATTCAATTTTTTGCTGACTGTCGATCTAGTAATTGGCGGACGATCAGGATGATTTCATTGAATAGATTGCAGACTTCTTCTTGTGAACGCACCCTATCTCCAAAACCAATCATCATAAGTACTTCAATACGTTCTCTTCTCAAGTTAATTGCATTTTCTTAAACCAATGAAGTTAGTGTAGTGCCTGGAGCGTTAAAAACGTGAAAACTGCGGACTATACAGCACCAAGTGAATGAATTCAGATGGTACATTGTGAAATTTCATTCTTCAGATTTAATGACAATGTTTACCTAAATTTTTTTTTGTACTTTTAATCCACATTTTAAATCTCCAGGTGCTCCACTATCTCCGTTTATAATATGGGAATCCATCAAGTTGAGGCATATGGTATGTTCACAAAAAGTGATAAGAATTTATCGCTAGAATTGTAAAGTGAAATAATATACAGGGTATTACTTTAAAAAAACTAATGACAAAGCCATAACTCTTGAATGAGACACCCTGTATACAAAATTTTTTTATTGCGAAAATAGCCAAAATAAAAATACTAATCGACCTGTCCGAGGATTTTAACATGAAATAGAAACCTAATTTTTTAATGAATTTGTTCCTTTCATCATGAAAGCACTGTATATATATATATATATATATAATATATATATATATTATATATATATATATATATATATATATATATATGTACATATTTATGTATGTATGTATAAGCTTATGTATTTTAGCGTCGTATACACGAAATTTTTGAGAAATAGAGTTTAAAGTTTGTAAATTGGTAGTTTCGTATGATATCTTGGATGGGATTGGTTTTGGTACGAATTGGTTGGGGAGTTGACTCCCCTAGGGGGGCAATAATTCTTGTTTATACGATAAATGGCACAATTTTGAAGCAATAGGGTTGAGAGTTTGTATTTAGGTAGTTTTGTATGATATCTTGAATGGGATTGGTTTTGGTTCGAATTGGTCGGGGGTTGGCCAACTGCGGAATAATGAATCTTGTTTACACCACAGAAGGCGGTAGCAATAGGGTTGAAAGTTTGTATCTAGGTATTTTTTTATGATTTCTGGAATGGGATTGGTTTTTGTTCGAATTAGTTGAGGGGCTGACACCCCGGGGGAAAAAATAAATCTTGTTTACACGATAGAGGGCGCAACTTTTGTTTTTTGGATTTGGAACAAAAATCATAATTAAAAGAATAGATTTTTTAAATTGTATGCGTTTTGAAAACCTGCTCTTCTAATGCAGCTCGCTGCGATAGAGTTTTTCACTCTTATACAGTTGGATGAGTTTAAAACGTCAACGCGTATCAGACAAAATATTAAAATTCCCTAAAGGGGCGGTATATTAGGTCTTTGAACGCTGGCGACACTATAGGATCGACCCTGATAACACCTACTCTCTCTTTTCAAAGAACGTGTATCAAAAACGACTCGATCTTTCGTAGATTCCGTATTTAATAGGTGAATTGGAGATTCTCTTGTTGCCCTCGAGGCCGGCATCATACGGTAGCAAGAGGTTTGTGCTGGCTTTCGGGTCTGCCACCGCATAATAACAACCTACCTTACCGGCCGCACAGCGTAATGGTTTCGTGTCCAAACCCGCCCACTTTGTAATTATATTTTTGATGCATGTTCATTTCTGTGCTTTCTAACACGGGACTAGTATTTCATCGTCTTTTCGAAGGAATTTTGACGCCTGTGGGCGTTGTGGAGATATAGAAGATGTATCTGGAAAAATTATAATTTTTTCACTATCTTTCATTTCGAATTAGTTCAATGTAGAATTTATTGCAATGGTTGTAAAATTCCTGAATATTCATATAAATAATTATATACCTAGTGCCTTCTTAGTCGTTTTTTCTCCGAAAAGACTATTGCAGCGTATCGAAAATCAACAGTCAGGTGCAGTTAGTTTTTTATCCGTTATAAACCTGCTGACCAAGATTTTCAAAACTTTTTTATGTCCGATATATATATATATATATATATATATATATATATATATATATATATATATATATATATATATATATATATATATATATATAATTTTCGTGTTCATATATTGTATGTTTTTAAGTTGTTTGGCTGGTTTGGTTTTTGGGGGTGATTACCACTTATGGTTATGGAAGAGACATTTTGAGGGGAAGTTTAGCCTATTATTGATAGTAGTTATCTTTTTATGTGAGTTGTCAGGGTCCCATATTTGCAGTAGATGGTTATTTTTTGTATTTTTGTAGTAGTTCTGAAGAAGGTCCCAATGTTTGGACCGTAACGTTGACGTAATGAAGAAGAGTTTTCACGATTTTTTGGCCCATTCAGCCGTATACTGAATAACTGGAATAAAAAATTTATATTAAGAAATTAGTTGTTTCCCATATATATCAGTGACAGCTCGTGAGGTTTTGGTTCAAGGAGGCTACAAGAGGTGTTAAAAAATACACCATAGGCGAAAATTTTTAGGATTTCAAGGTCAACCGCCTTATAATTTAAAGAAAATCAAAGTAAAACAAACACCCTAAGCTATTAATTTGTTTTCATTTTCGAGTGTCTACCTTGAGACCTACAACTCCTATTTACAATATTCACAAAAACTCTTCTCAGCCAATTAATCAATTCATCAAATTTTTTTTTCTTTCACAAAATAGGTACCTACCTACCTACTTAACAAATTTGTTCACAGCTGGTGAGAGCAAATAAAAAGTTATTATATATTTTTGAAGATTAGCGGGATTTTGCGATCTTTAACGTTAGCAAAATGATCTATAATATCCTCATAAAATTTTTTGTCTTTCGCCAAAAGTTTTACCAATTCCTTTTCAATAGACAACAAACTAATATTTTTCAAACGATCCTGGCTCATTGAATTTCGTAAATAAGTTTTAATTATCTTAAGAGTGGAAAACGAGCGCTCTACGGAAGCCGATGTCACCGGGATAGAAACAATTAGACATAAGAGTTTATAAACTTGGGGTAAATCTTGATTCAAATCATTAACAAAAAGGTATTTTATAGTCCTCACATGATTTTCATTTTGCCCCAAAATTTCATTGTCATTATAAACAACACACAGTTCACTTTTTATGGCCACCTTATCAAAAAAAGTGTATTTTTGACATAAATTTTCCAAAAGGTTATCTGGAAAATTACCCGAAAATCCGGTAAACAAATTTTTATTGAGTAAGCCGAAGAAATGCAGTTCTTTCAAATCAGAGAACCTTATTTCTATTTGACCCCTAATAGGATCCAAAATTTCATAAAATATTTGCTTATATAGTGAAGCTGCATATCTGCGTAACTGAATTTCTTTCGTTTTGGGCTAAATTGAGTCGTATCATCAGTAGTTTGAAATACAGAAAATAGTTTTTTAAAATAAACTTCTGCAAGAAATTCTGAAATTTTTTCTAAAAGAAACTTGAGCCGATTTCGTGAGTAAATTACATCTGAAAACTTGTGCTGTAAGATTTGAAAAACTATTTCTGTTTGTTCAAAAATTAATTTAAAGATGTTTGAAAAATATATAAATTCCTTACCTTGTAAGTAAGATATTAATCCGCGTGCGGTATTTAAAGTTACTTTATCGGTGAAGAATTCCTCACTTTCAACTATAGAATTAAATCCTCTAATCCTAAGCGGCCCCAAACAGAGACATTTTCCCTAGTAAAAAGTAAACACTGCCAACAAAATAATTTATTTTTTACCTGTGATCCGGTTAGGCAGGGATGTCTCTCATAATTTCTTGTATTAAAACCGCGGTTTTGTTGTCTGTTACGCTGCACCAAATAGTTCAATTCAGGGGTAGGTCGCAATGTTTTTATCAAAACTTTATCCTCATAAATTAGGGCACTAAAGTTATGGGATAACAAATATTCCACTTAGTCACCATTGAAATTTTTGAAATTAACTTCAGTAACCAAACTCATTTTAAAACAATACGCGAGCAATATAAGTAAACAAGCTGTTGTCGGCCATTAGTCACTACGATCACACTACGATTCAATTAATGCTTTCCAACGAATTCACTCGATTTTACCCGAAATTCTATAGTTGTGATTGGCCGACATTGTATGAGACTCAGGATCCATCGGTGTTGCCATTTACATGTGTTTTGCTTTTCTATTGCAATGAAGTATTCATTGACAGTATTCGCACCGTTGTTTGCTTTTCTGTGGCAGGCATAATGAACGTTGAGAATATTCCTTTATAAGCCTCCTCAGCGTTGCCACAAATCTTGAAATGAATGAATGCAGTAAATGTAAATACCATTATATAATGAAGGTTGAAAGGAAGGTAGGTGCATAAAATAATATGATTTTGATTAATATGAATATGCTGAATGCTGACTATTCAATATAATATATTAGTGTTACACGGAATATTTTTGAGGAGGCTTAGCCTTCTTTGTCGCCTTTGAATATCCACCCCTGATATATATATATATATATATATATATATATATATATATATATATATATTATATATATATATATATATATATATATATAATATATATATATATATAATATATATATATATATATATATATAATATATATATATATATATATATATATATATATATATATATATATATATATATATATATATATATAAATATATATATATATATATATATATACTATATATATATATATATATATATATATATATATAAATATATATATATATATATTATAGGAATCCGACTTTTGATTAACAAAGCTACGTTTATGTTCGAAATTCTATTCTGGAAAACTTCTGTTTTCTAGTTGTACCAATGTAAAACTTATCACAATCACCACAATTAATTTTATAAACTCCTGATGTATTATCTTTATGAACCTTTGGATTTTTTAATTTTTTTATATGATCTCCTAAATAATAGAGAGGTTTAAGTTTTTACTTGACTTTTCTGGTGAAAGTGAGGCTGTTATATTTGATATATTATTTTTAGTAATCCTGACTAATCGCATTTTTGAACAACTATTTATTTATCATATTGTCTATTATTATGGGGTCATAATTATTATTTACGGCAATTTGTTTAATTATATTTTTCTCGATGTTGAAATTGGTGTTTGAAAGTGGAATATCTACTAAACGATGTACCATACTATGGAAAGCTGCCATTTTGTGTTGGAGTGGATGCAGGGAAGTACTATGTATGACGCTATCAGTGTGTGATGGTTCGCGAAAAATTGAAAAATTATGCTTGTTATCTACTTTTGCTATCCAAATAGTTAATTGAGTTATCTTTTTCCATCTCTAAAGTGAATTTTTATTAGGGTGTCAAGTGTTAATGAATGTTTGAAAGCAGTCAAATTGCCTAAGAGTACTTATAACCACTGAAACAACAAATAATATCATCCACATCTCTCAACCAATAAATGAATGGTCGAATATCAGGATGACTATGAATGAAATGTTCCAAATTATCCATGAATACTTCAGCCAACAAAGGGCTCAGAGGATTTCCCATAATTAAGCCTTCAGTACTGCTATAAATCTTATCATTGAAACTAAAATAATTCTCTTCCAGACATAATTCTAAAAGCGACAATATATCTGATTTTATGAAAGGATTAACAAGATTGCTATCAAGGAATATTAGGGTTAAAGGAGCCTTGGGTGGTATACTCGGAAAATGATTAACTACATCCCATGACATCGATTTAGAATTAAGTGGCAATTGAATATTTTCAATTTTATTGACTAAATCGTAAGAGATTTTGATTGAGAATTTAGGCTGAAATTTACAATAATTCCGAATTATTTCTATTAGAAAATGCGACAAAAACACTGAAGGTGCTGTAGTGAATGACACTACTGGTCTGATAGGCGAATCAAAATAAGCTCTACGCCTCCTGGTGACAATCAGAATAACAAAAAATCTTGACATAGTTCTTACGTTCTCCCTTTGTTTGTGTGTTTTTTACAAATATTTATCATTTGCAATCATTTTTGAAAGCTATGAGTCGTTCGAATCGTTATTGTTCAGTTCCTCAGTGTTCTTCCTGGGAAAAAAAATGTTCAAATGTGAATTTCCATGCTTTTCCTCCAGCTGGTGATAAATATCGTGTTTGTGTAGAAGGGAAAAAGGAATACTCCTAAAGTCTCTACTTTGTGTGATCTGATAACTACAGATAGTCCTCTAAACAGTTTCACTGGTCTCAATAATGTAAAACTATTAGATACAATAGTAAAAGCAGTACAATCTGTTTACAGTGATCAACGGTCACATAGATTAACAATCAAACAGCGTATTGTTTTAGTATTGTCAAAATTGAAATGTGACCTTACATATGTGACATTATCTCTTATATTTGGTATTTCACAAGAATTATGCCAAAAATATATTTATGAAATGCTACCCATTATGAGTAGAGTTCTTAGTTGTGTCATAAGATTCCCAGAATATTCTGAAATACAGAAAAACATGCCAAAATGTTTTGAAGGTTTTCAAAATACTCGAATCATCTTAGACTGTACAGAAATTTTATACAGAAACCAAAGTGCCTTTGCTGCAGGATCAGGTTTTACTCTCAGTATGAATCTAATAACACAGTGAAATTCATGACAGGTATTTCTCCTGGAGGTTTAATTACTTATATTAGTGAACCATATGGGGGAAGAGCATCTGATAAAACGATTTTCCAACAAAGTGACTAAATTTTAAAGTTAGAAAGCTCACAGGATGCTATTATGGCGAAGAAAGGTTTCTTGATAGATGATATTTGTCAACAGTTTAAAATAAAGTTGATCAGGCCACCATTTTTGAAAGACAAAAAACAGTTGACTACAGAAGAAGCATTGTTGAATGCCAAAATAGCAGCTGCTAGAGTACACATTGAACGAGTCAATCAGAGAATTAAGATATTCATCCCATGAACTAACCTAAGATTTCTCTCAATTTGGCTACAAAACAAATGATGATAATCACCTACCGCCTCAATAACAATGAGAATACATACACAGTAACACACTTGTTCACTAGAGAAGCCTGAAAAATCTTTATATTTATGGTAAAATTATATTTCAAAAACACAAATAAACACAGAACAAATACAACATAAATATTCCAATGTCAATATTTATAGTTCTACGACTACGCCACATTGGCGCTGCATTCTTATTTTCAGATGACTGACTGGTTTGTAAAATTTAATTAAAGAGTAAAGTTTGTGGTACCAAAGGATTCGAAACAATGAGTTTATACTTGTCTTATATTTGTCTTTATATTTTACTAGAACATTAATGTTATCGATGGCTAATTTTAAATTTTTCTGAAATTTACTGGTCATGTTTTAGTAACTTTAATATTTTTATACAAAATAAAGATGTTCATACGTATGTTTGTGCTTATGTATTTTAAAATTGTTTACACTATAAAGGGCGCAATTTTATTAGCAATAGTATATACATACATAGGTTCGTATGATATCTTAGAAAGTATCGATTTTGGTACAAATTGGGTGGGGGGTTGACCCCCTGGGGGTGAAAATAAATCTTGTTTACACGCTACTTCGGAGCAATAGGGTTGAAAGTTTGTGAGTACATAGCTTTATATGATATCTTGAAAGGGAGTGCTTTTGGTACGAATTGGTTGAGGGGTTGACCCCCTGGGGGTGAAAATAAATCTTGTTTACACGCTACTTCGGAGCAATAGGGTTGAAAGTTTGTGAGTACATAGCTTTATATGATATCTTGAAAGGGAGTGCTTTTGGTACGAATTGGTTGAGGGGTTGACCCCCTGGGGGTGAAAATAAATCTTGTTTACACGCTACTTCGGAGCAATAGGATTGAGAGTTGGTGAGTACATAGCTTCATATGATATCTTGAAAGGGAGTGCTTTTGGTACGAATTGGTTGGGGGTAACCCCACAGGGAAGGAAATAAATCTTATTTACGCTGTGAAGGGCGCAATTTTGGAGCAATAGGGTTGAAAGTTTGTAATAGATAGTTTCATATGATATCTCAGATGGGATTGTTCTCTTCAAGAATTTTTTAAGGGGTTGACCCCCCGGTGGAGCAAATAAATCTTGTTTTCATGATAAAGGGAGCAATTTTGGATCAATGGGGTTGAAAGTTTGTGGGTAGGTATTGTTTCGTATAAAATCTTGGATGGGATTGGTTTTGTTACGAATTGGTTGGGGGGTTGACCCCTAAGGGGAGGAAGTTAATCTTGTTTACACGATAAAGGGCGCAATTTTGGAGCAATAGAGTAAAAAGTTTGCAAGTAGGTGCTGAATAGATTTTTCAAACGGATACGGTATGAAAACCTGTATTTCTAATGCAGCTCGCTGCGATAGAGTTTTTTGAAATTTTTAAACGATTGAAGAATTTTCGTTGTTCACTTTATGTGATATATGGATTTGACTAGGCCAACTAGAATAATTTTCATGAGTTGATTACGAAAGAGTTGGAATTGATATCTTGTGTTGTTTGAGATAGAGATCGACCGTCTTGTGTTCCAACATAACCTACTTCACCGTCGACAGCGTCGTTACAATAGGCGGAAATTGCCAGTGAACTCCATCAGACCCCGTCTGCTTCAGACGCGTACCGTGTATCTGCACAGGACAGGCAGGCACACGCACGTCACACACCCCAACTGCCAGACGCCCCATCCGTTTGGCGATGTGCGACGTAGGCAAAGAATCGTTCCTGGGATCTCCGAGAAAGTCGAACGCTCGAAGGAATATCGAAAGGGGAACTCGGCTGCATTTTTAAGATAAGCTCTTCTGGGGGTGACGGGTCGGGGTTTTACGGCCTCTGCGGAGCGGCAGCCAGTCCCTATCGGTTTTTAATTATGCCCAAACGGTTGGAGATCGATTCTTCAATTCTTCGTTAATCTTGCTGAAAAGTGAGAATATTTGATTCTGGAAAGAGATTCTTTTCAGTCGCAATTTGCTCATTGATGGTATTTAATGAAGTTACTGATGGTATTTGAAAAGCGTTCATTATTCATCGATTATATTCTAGAACTACTGAAGTATATCCACTGTTCGATGATAACTTGGTGGAACATTAATATTTTTATCGTATCATTGAAGATTAAGACATTTTTATACTGAATCTTTATTAATAATTTTTTTTAACTCAAGGGACCTACAATTTTACGCTGGTTCCGAACAGCCAACAGGCTTGAAACTGAGTCATTATCCATAGTTAATTTTATTTAGAACCTCTAAATTTCATTGGACATACACAACACCCAAGAGCAAAGTTGGACTCGAACCCACAATCCTCGGTTTACAAGCGATACACCCTACCGCTTGGCTACCGAGGCCTCTCTTATTAATAATTATCAACATCATAAGTATCTTATCTCGTAAGTAATGATATCCTGCCTTCTCAGCAGTCTGGTTTCCGCAGGGGTTATAGTACTACCACTGCCTTACTAAATATTATTGATGATATTGTTAGGGCTATCGATAAGAAAATGGGAGTTCTTTTGGTTGCTTTAGATTTTTCTTAGGCATTCGACCTAATTGATCATGAGTTACTGTGTGCTAAACTCGAATATTTTGGTTCGGATATTACTGCTCTACCTTTTTTCAAATCTTATTTGTGGAAGCGTAGCCAGCGTGTCCGTGTTAACAATAACTTATCTAAATCTGAACCTATTGTATCGGGTGTACCACAGGGATCTATTTTGGGCCCTTTATTGTTTCTTTTATATACCTCAGATCTACCAAATGTTGTATCTGATTGTACAATGCAGCTGTATGCTGATGACACTCAATTGATTCATTGCTTCGACCCATCCAATGTTCCGGCTGCAAACGATTCCATAAATAGGGATCTAACTTCGATATCTCAATTCTCAAGAGCACACAATTTAACCATAAATCCATCAAAGACAACCGCACTTCTGTGTTGTAGCAGATATAAGAGATCAGATACTCAGAATTTGATACAGCTTGAGTTGGATGGCGTTGAGATCAACTTGTCAGACCAAGCAAAAAATTTAGGACTGATTATAGACCAGAACCTAAGATTTAAAGGTCATATTAGTTCACTTCTTCAGAAGTGTTACATGAGAATGCGTATGCTTTATGTCAACAAGCACATACTGAATTTCAAAATGCGTAGAAAGCTAACCGAAACTATGGTTCTTTCAGTTTTGAATTATTGTAGCATTGTTTACTACCCTTGTCTCGACCAGGAATCCCGAGGTCAATTGCAACGCAATCAAAATACATGTTGTAGATATATTTTCGACCGAGGGAGATATGATCACACTACACCTTGTTTCTCGCAAATTGGATGGTTAAAAATTAATCAAGCCTTTGAGTTGAATTTTCTTGTCTTCATATATCGTTTGATCAGGTCTAAAGCTCCTTCTTACTTGTACAAAAAAATCGTTTTTAGAAAATCTGTTCATAATGTCAACACCCGACATAATACTGTGACAATGCCACAGCATTCCTCTGCCATGTTCGAGCGCTGCTTTACTTATAATTTAGTAAAGTACTACAACTCTTTTGTGTTCACTATGTCTATTTCTTCATTGTCTAGATATCGGCATACTCTTAGAGACTTATTCTTGGCCAGGCAATGAAAATGATGATGATATGTATGTTACTATCTATGTACATGTTGGAGTTTTATCTCCTGTTGATTTTTAGTATTTATTTTTCTTGTAGTGTTCTTATGATGTTTTTATAGCTAATTTACGTGTTAACTAGGTAGGTTAAGAGTTAAAGAGTAGCTTTAAGCTAATCTTCGCCTGCCTGGGCAAATGCTGTGTATACACATTTGTGAAATAAAGTCATATTATTATTATTATTATTATAAACGCAACAAAACCTACATAAAACCTTAGTTACTCATAATACATTAGTTACCATAATTTAATACGTTAGTTACGGAAGCATAATACGTTGGATACCAAATAATATTAGAACTAGTTTTCATGAACATGTTAAACAATATTTTGACAAATTTCAAACTTGATGGATACACCTTTGCCGTTCGCGTCCACGATCGTAGAATATCGCCTACGCCCATATGGTACAAAATGGGACCATTATTATCCTGGACTGTCAGCTAACTGCTACACAAATTTGTTTCCTACTCTGGAACGATTTGTGAGCCACACATTTTTTCCTCAACCACTTTGTTCGTTAACTCAAAAACTATGTCTCAATATTTCGCCATTGTTTAATGACTTCATCAGGAGAACACAACAACAGAAAACAATTCTGACATTAAATAACAAGCACTTCAATTATCAATTGTATTTTTTCTAATTTTGACATATAAAGTGACACTTTCTAAAACTGATTGACATTATGAAACGTCTTACTTTTTGTAACTAGTTGCATAAAGTAAAATTTTATGCAATTGGTGAAAAATGAAAAATGTATTTCAAAATTAGTGACAAAAAGAATTATTCTATTTATTAAACTGTTATAATACAAGTTAAAAACATAAATTATAAATTAATTAATTATTATAAATATTGATAACACAATTATTGCAATTATTCAAATTAATTCCCGACGACATATTTTTTTCATTGCTCGAACTTGCTGTTATTTGGGAAGCGGCGCACATTGCATTAGATGTTTCACCAAATATTTTTTTGAGCTATAAGTTTTTTATTATTCATGGAATTTTTCAAACATATCCCTCCGCACATAGGTAGATTTCCAACCTCCATGCCTCTTTAATTTTAAAATATCAGCGCCACTGTCTGCTAGGAAAGTGGCAGAGCTTCTTCTGAAGCAGTGGCCAGTATATAGAACAGGATTTGAAAGACCAAGAAATTGTGCAATAACTTTTGGCAGACTGCTAAATGTGTTAATTCCCACAGGATTTCTGGTACATTTTCCATTCGCATATTTTACAAAAAATCTGTTGTGTTTAAGAACCTGGGGACGCAACTTAAAATATTTTCTTAATATTTCAACAAGATTCGTATTTTCAATGTCTCGAGTGGTAATTGCAAACTGCCGTATAACTTTTGTTTTTGAAGGTGGGATATCAACACGAAAATGGCTTCGTTCATCTATAACATTTTCAACTGGAATGTTAATTCTGCTTTTCTGCATGCTCCTGCCATTCCAATTATCATTGCAACCTTAGCCATTAAGTATTCTTTGTCATCAGC
>JARQZK010000053.1:330000-332500 GCA_030704885.1 Cynegetis impunctata
TACGGTTGCTATAAATACACTCATTATGCCCTAGGGCGTAATGAGCGGGCATTATGGATTATAACGCCCGCTCATTACGAGGAGAAATGAAGCAACTTCCATTGATTGAATAATTCATAATCCTTGTCGTATACGACTCTGGATTTCTCCGGCAATGAATTATTCCTAGCTTTGGCAGCGTTTTCCTTGATATTCTTGGGTAAATTCATTTCCATTATTTCTATAAGACTACACAAAGAAAGCAGCAATGACATTCACTAAATATGATGAGATGACAAAAATATTCATAACGTACACGGTACATAAATAACTATTCACTGTTAGCATTTATTTCCAACAGTGTGAAAGAAGCTTTCATTCTACTTTCTTATAGGGTTCCATGGTGTAATGGTTAGCACTCTGGACTCTGAATCCAGCGATCCGAGTTCAAATCTCGGTGGAACCTACAGAAATATTTGTTTTTGTCATCAAACAATTTAAAACTGCCTCAAACATATTAAATGAAATTACTATAATTACTAGAAAGTATAGTTAATTTGGAAATGTAGTTCTAGTTTATATAATGATAAATAAATATTGTTTTCAATTATTTAATATTCACTAGCATATTTTCGTATATTGACAATATAAAAAATTCTACAAAGATTGAACCATCTCTTTTAAAATGTTTTATATTGATTTTGAAAGAATATTTATCATTTACAAAAAGGCTGCATCGGCCGGGAATCGAACCCGGGCCGCCCGCGTGGCAGGCGAGCATTCTACCACTGAACCACCGATGCTTGTGTCTTTCAGTAATATAACTGGCTAATAGCTGTAATAGTTGCTTGGAAAAATTAGGCTATCCATAAAATATAACTTCTCTTTTCAAAGTTTTTTCTATTATTTCACGCATATCGCAAATATTTGTCACATTATTTTCGTAAATATGATATTCTGGTTATTATTCCGAAGGTAAATAGTTGTTTATTCTTGCTGCTTTCCTGTTACCACGGAGTAGTTCACCTTATGTAATGGTTATATAAGTTCACGAAAATGTATTGTTTATATACTAGTGAATCATGTAACTTTCGTCAATCTAATCTTCCAGTGCATGGATATTATCAAATAACGTGTTGCTCAGCATAATTTTTGCATTTGATTGTTCGTTTAGTATGAATTCAAATGTCACGTTTCTATTCTAAGTAGTTCATTGTGGGCGTGTAGGTATACCTACAATGTGTTTTGTAAAATAATAGACGTGAAAATATAAATTTCATGGATTTTCTATATTGCACAATCTAGAAATAATCAGGAAAATATTTAACAGTATGAAAGTACTCATTACTACACAGGTATGTTGGTCCCAATGTTGTTATAGCTAAATAGTTTGTCAATTTAATAACAAAAATAAAAATTTGCACAAAAAAAAATTGCATAAATTTAAAAATATTTATATTCGTTTCACAAATAGATTAAAATTTTTACCTAATATTAAACACTTGATGCTAAATATGTAGTAGGTATAATAAAGATCAATATGTGATACCATTTCATCCAAGATACCAGTAAAATTGAATGTGTTTGTTTTTCTCATTTTTTTCTTAAAATTGCTTCTTAAACTTTATAAGTAAATTTAATAGGCCGTTCACTATAAATAGGCAGTCTTTCTCTTTTTTTTTTGTCTCTTCAAAATAGGAAGGTCTATCTATTTGTTTTACCTATTCGTTTTCTGTCATTACCTATCAGGGCCGGCCTAAGGGGTGTGCGAAGTATGCAGCCGCACACTCAAGCCACTCAATTTATATATATATATATATATTTATATATATATATATATATATATATATATATATATATATATATATATATATATATATATATATATATATATATATATATATGTTCGTATGTATGTGCTTATGTATTTTAGCATTGTTTACACGATAAAGGGCGCAATTTTGAAGCAATAGCAATCTAATTCACACGATAAAGAGCGCAATTTTATAGAAATAGAGTACGTAGTTTCGTATACCTTGGATGTGATTGGTTTTGATACGAATTGGTTGGGGGGTTGTTCCCCCTAGGAAGAAATAAATATTGTTTACACATTAGAGGGCGCATTTTTTTTAATTTGGAAATATATTTTTTAAACTGGGGGGCATTCAAGTATTACGTAACGCAATTTTTGAAGATTTTTGACCCTCCCTCCCCCCTATGTAACGCGCCGTAACATTTTCATGAATCCTCCCTCCCCCTCCCTAAACGTTACGTAACACCCAAGTGACCATTTTTACCAAAAAGTCACAAATATGTTGCGCAAAGTAACTGAAAGTCCCTAAAATACCTATGTTATTGTTTAAATGGCGTTTTCGTTAATAATGAACAGACAAGAGTATTCTCACTCGCAATACATGCGTATATTGTTTATATTATTGTTTTTCAATAAATAATCATACATAATGTAAAATGTTGAAATGGGCTCAAATTTGTCCTAATAAACTTCTATTACTAATCTTCA
>JARQZK010000053.1:337500-352500 GCA_030704885.1 Cynegetis impunctata
CTCCAAAAAAATTTTATGTCTGATATATATATATATATATATACGGGGTGTCCCAAATTCGAGGGTGACCATTGGGATCTCGGAAACTATAAGAGATACGAAGTCGGTTAAATTATGGCAAAGTTGCGCAATTTTATGACCAATAAAATGCCGTTTTCAAATTTGAAAAATTCCGAATACTTCCGAAGATATTTGGAAAAAACCGAAATTTTTTGAAATGGGTTTTATTTTGTCCTTGCCTTATTTGAAGAGATATTTTAAAATAAATACCACTTTGTTATTGTCACCTTTCTTCCTTTATAATATAGTGCTATTAAATTTCAAATCTGACGTTTCGTTTCCGAGATACCATCATCAACTTTATTTTTTTAAATACGGACCTGGATTTTTTATTACGTTTTTTGGTAGCTTATTGCCACCTTAAAGCAATGACGTATCATAAAAATTGAAAAATTATTGGCATCTATAAAAATATCTAATTTACATTAAATCAAAGATGTCTGTGAAACAAAAGAACCAGAACTTACCTGGAAATGTCATAATGTTTTATTTATTTCATGCACCTGTCAGATTTTCAGCTTCTATCATTTATTTTCACCTGCTAAAAATGTTTTCAAACCTAGAGAAGCGTGATATGCTACGGATATATTACGCTTCCGGTAGAAATTCCAGAATTTCCAGTGAACGATATCTTCAAGCATATCCCGAGCGATTGCAGCCGCATGAAAACTTTTTTGCCAAACTTAATAGAAATTTGGTGGAATTTGGAAGTTTTGGTAAGCCCAGAAATCAATATGGCCGTCGTGTAAATCCAGAGCAAAAGGAAAATATTTTAAATTTGGTAAGCTGGAGTTGATATTGAGATAATAAGTTTCCTATTGAGTATTTTTTTAAAGGTCAATAATGCTCCCAGAGGTTCTATTAGGGAATTTCAAAATGAACTTCAAATGCCTCGCATGCGAATATGGAGAACCTTGCGTTCAAATAATTATCGGCCCTACAAAATTCATATAAGCCAAACACTTTCACCGGGGGATAATGTAAGAAGAATGAATTTTTGTAATTGGCTTGCTAACAAACTGACAGAAGATGATAACTTTTTGTTTAAAGTAATATGGACCGATGAATGTAGTTTTTCAACAGACGGTATATTTAACAGGAATAACGAACATTATTGGTCAATAGAAAATCCAAGGCAGAATGCGGAGGTAAGACCACAAGGGCGAAGATCTTTTAATGTGTGGGTAGGAATGTGGCGAAACAAAATTCTGGGCCCTGTAAAATTCGAAGGTAGTTTAACCTCAGAAAGGTACATTGAATTAATACTAAACCCTATTCTGGAGCAATAAGAAGATGAGCCTTTAAACATTTTAAGGCAACTGTGGTGGCATCAAGATGGTGCTCCCCCTCATAATGGTCGAATAGTTACGGATTTATTAAATACAACGTTTTTGAATCAATGGATGGGTAATCAGGGACCTGTGCGTTGGCCTGCCAGAAGTCCGGACCTGAATCATCTGGATTATTTTCTCTGGGGATACTTAAAAAATCGTTTGTACCGTGAAACACCAGATGATATTAATCAATAGCGTCTTAATTTATATCGAGAAATACGATCAATTCCTGCTAGAGTCATTCAGCGGTCGATTTCAAGATTAAGAAGGCTAAGTGCAAAATGCATTGAAGCAGAAGGTCTTCAACTTGAATATCTTTTATAATATTGGTTGTATAATTTATTGTTGTTTTGGTTATTGCTGTTTTGTTTTAATAATTTTAAACCTTGATAGCGTAAATTAAATTTGTTACATTAGATATTTTTTATATATTTTTTTAATTTTTTGATTTTTGTGATACGTCATTATTTTAAGGTGGTAATAAGCTACCAGAAAACGTAATAAAAAATTCAGGTCTGTATTTAAAAAAATAAAGTTGATGATGGTATCTCGGAAACGAAACGTCGGATTTGAAATTTATCAGCACTATATTATAATGGAAGAAAGGTGACAATAACAAAGTGGTATTTATTTTAAAATATCTCTTCAAATAAGGCGAGGAAAAAATAAAACCCATTTTACAAAATTTCGGTTTTTTCCGAATATCTTCGGAAGTATTCGGAATTTTTCAAATTTGAAAACGTCATTTTATTGGTCATAAAATTGCGCAACTTTGCCATAATTTAACCGACTTCGTATCTCTTATAGTTTCCGAGGTCCCAATGGTCACCCTCGAATTTGGGACACAGTGTACAGACATAAAATTTTTTTAGAAAATTAGGCGAGGTCTAGTGGTCTAAATCGCATGGGAAAAATGCGATAATAGTTATTTACGATACAAGTGAGTTAACAGCATCATTAAGATACGCGTGTGAAAGTTGCACGTGCTACGCACTCGTTGTGTAACCACACAAGTGTCTTAAAGGGGTTAACTCGCGTGTATTGTACAATATTTTATCTACTCCTAACAGGGATACTTATTTTTATACGATTCATTTTTATTATAATTAATTTTACCTTAATACCTTTGTTCAAATAAGTACCTGAAACACCATGCATGGCAATGTCAATTTGATATTAAATAATATTGATGTCACTTTAACGTCAAGTTTCAAAAATTGTAATCTAAAATGAGCGATTCGGAAAGTATTCCTTCTGATATTGAAGAAGAGGCATCGAGAGCCATTTCTTGATTGCTACCAGAAAAATCCAGGCAGAAGTATGAGTCTGTATACCATAAGTATGGAAGTCATCTAAAGAAAGAGTGCGGCAATAAAAATGCGTGAGTTAAGAATCTCTTAACTCACTGATGTAGATAAATATATATATATATATATATATATATATATATATATATATATACAGTGTGGCCCATTTTTAATGCAAACACCCCTGTAATATTTCAAGTTGTAGACTGATTTCAACCACTTTTTTTTGAAATGTCAAGTTCTAAAAGGTCTACCTTGAAGCAAAATTTGAAATGTTTATTCCAATTTTCAGGGCATACTACGATATTTTTTCTTAGTCGAAATTCGTTTTATATTAGCAATTTTTTTATTGAAAAGATTATCACGCCACTGGATTCAGCGTGCCCCTAAATAGGTATGACCAAAATTTCATAAAAAAATATTCATTCATAACAATGTTATGAGAACTCAAAATTCGAAAAAACACCCAATATCAACAGATAGCCATGGACATTTTTTTTATCATTTCAACAATAAAATAGCGTGAATATTTTGACGAAAACGGAATTACATTCAAGTTTTCACGTAAATCAACTGAAACTAAGACCTAATAGATTTTTCAATTTAAATCTTAGTTGCCATGGAAATGATTGAGCGTAAGAGAGAAAATTGAAATTATACGCCTTTCGGGAGATGACTTTAGAAGTGCTGGAGAGGTTTGTAGAGTATTCATTTGATGGCACTTTATTTTTGAAATCATAAAAAAAATATTTCTATGGCTATCTGTTGATTTTGGGTGTTTTTTTATGACTTTCAAGTGTGAGTTTTCGAATTTTCAGTTCACATAACTTTGTTACGAATGAATATTTTTTCATGAAATTTTTGTCATACCTATTCAGGGGCACGCTCAATCCAGTGGCGTGGTAATCTTCTCAAAAAAAAAAAGCTTATAAAAAATTCCTAATTTCGACTAAGAAAAAATATCATAGTATACCCAGAAAATTGGATTGAACATTTCAATCCATTTTGTCCCAAGGTAGACCTTTCAGTACTTGAAATTTCAAAAAAACATGGTTGCAATCGATTCACAACTCCAAATTCTACAGGGATATTTCTATTAAAAATGGGTCACACTGTAAATAAAGTTTATTCCCGGTGAATATTGACATCTCCAGCGGCTTCCATCTAGTCGAATTTGCTAGAATTTGGTACCTGGGATTGTTTTCATTGCAGAACGAAAGTATCAAAATTTTGGTGAATTTACCAATTTTACGTAGATATTTCTAATTTTCATATAAATACCCTTCCCGGTACATATTGACATCTCCAGCGGTTCGTATCACACCAAATGAGCCGAATTATTTTTATCTGGGATTGTTTTCGTTGCAGAACGAAAGTATCAAAATTTGGTTGAATTTTTCCAACCGATACCATTTTTACGTAAATATTTCTTGTTTTTTCCTGGTTTTTGAAAAATTTCCGAACTCCACAGCTTCTGCAGATTGAGTTAGACGGTTGAAAATTGGTACTTACATTGAGTTTATGTTGACTTGAAATCTTTTATTGGATTCAACTCTTTAGCTCAACCGCCCTTTATTTCGTGGTGACTATTCCGTTCAAATTGCATCTCGATCTGTTTCGCTATCAGTACGCGATGCACTTCGCGAATTATAATTTTTTTTAAGATAGAGGTTTGAAATTTGGTATGCGGATTGAGTTGATGTTGAGGTGCGTTTCTTCAATAGTTTCATCTTTTTTCCTAAACCACGATGCACTTCGCGAATTTTTTTTTTCGAAAATAAATTATTTTCTACTTTTTAATTTGGTTTGCTTTTCAAGAATAATTTTTCAAAATATGCTTCAATTCACTATAATTGCATCTCGACGTTATGCATTTCTCGCGAAAAATACGACTTCACTGATGGAGCTCTGAGGCTCACTAATTTTTTTTTTAACAGAGTACCTATTTCGCTTAGTTCCAAATATTATTTATTGATCGAATAGGACTTTTGCTTATACTTCATTAATGATTGCGTATCCAGAGATTGAGTTTGAGGGGGGGTAGTGGCAAGTTTTAGGGAGTTGACCTGAACTATTTATAAGATAATCAGCTTAAGCGAAAGCGGGGGAGGGAGGGGTGTAGATTGATCTTAACTCATCCATAATTCAACATTCTTATTCTACATCAAAAAAAATATAAAATAATTGCGAAGGCATGTAGTACATACAATATTCATCATAAAATGTAAAGATATAAAATATACATAAAAGTTAAGAAATAAGATATATATAAAACTCAAGAAAAAAATATGAATTGGATGTTAGTTGGATATTGACTCTTACTACTAAACTCACCTGAAAACTTGACAATATCAAATATTTGATGGAATCCGTCGCTACTACGTGATAATTTAACATGAACAAAAACGAAACTTGAATTTACTATGTTTACTATCACAAAAATACTTCGAAAAATATAACACTGCGATTGCAATTTCGGTTACTAGACCATCATCGGGCAGATTGAGTTAAAAACTGAATACATAACTATAGATTTGCGCTTACATCTGCAATCGCAGTGTTATATTTTTCCAAGTATTTTTGTGATAATAAACCTAGTTAATTCAAGTTTTGTTTTTGTTCATTAATAATATCACTTCACTATAATTTATAAAATCTTTCTTCACTTAATAATCTCTTGAAATCAGCAATTTCAAGTTTCAAGTCTCAACTATGAACTGGAAGAAATGCGCATCAGATCATATATAACGTACGTACGTCACTTCCACGGTTTGTAGAATAATACGGTTGCCTCGTAACTTTTAACCAATCATGACACGGCCAGTCGTGACGTCACAAGTATGCTGTTGACAAATTCCCAGCATCTCAAGTGTAATGAAAATAATGTTTTTAATAATTACAGGCCAAGTTTATTAAAATCGAGACAAAGGACAATGAATGATAACTAAAAGTATATTTTCCATTAAAATATTAAAACTTAAACGAAGGCGGTATTATATGAATTACACGATGAATGTTTATTTGTACCTATATTATAGTTATTTTGGGTCTTGAATAAGACGAAGTATTACGACAAAATATATTTATATCAAAATACAAACACAACAAAGAAAAAATGGTTTAAAATTAATTAACACACCTAAGTTATAATTGAATTGTATATGTATATTATTTATATAGAACAATGATAATAGAATAATAGATTATGTTACAGTTTTTCTCATTTTTTTATAAAATCTTCTAGCTTCATCGGTGTCACGTTTTCTTTTATTCAATGAAAGTTCTTCAGATTTCTTTGAATTAAGGTATTTTATCCTGATAAATACTCTCTGTCGAACAAATGAATAAATTAATTTTTTGGCAATAAGTGGTTCTTTTTTACATATAAAATTAGTTGTACGTTTTACAATTTTTGTTTTAATTTTGAATTGATCTTTATTTACTTTATATATATAACACAGTCATTTTTTTCGGGCAAGATTTCATTGACAACTTACCTGTTTCTTTGAGTCTTTTTGGCAATTTATTTGTTATCTGAGCTTCAATCATGTCTTCATATTGATCCAGCGCAAAATGTTTACTGCAGACACGTTTATTTTTTGGATCAAAGGGGCCATTTCTTCGACAAAGACGAACTCATTGTTTTAAAAACTTTGTTTTTGGGGGAAAGTAAAAAATCTTATTAATTCCCTTTCCTTTTTCGCCCTTTCACTGTTACTTTTACAAGTAGCCACACTACAAATTGTTCCAGTCATTTCTACAATAGAATATTAAAAAAGCATTTCAAATTATAGAGTAAATTTTTTTTTCATTATTACCTGACTCTCCGCGATGAAAGAAATATAGTACTTAGTTGCATTAAATTCAAAATAGTCTATAGATACACTAATAAAAATTATAAATGAAAACAACACGAAAACTCCGAAAAATTCAATTCAAACCACATTAATCAACAGTCGGTACAACAAAAGAAAACTACGGAAACTCGTAATATAACGCGTAACGGTCAGCCTCTAGCATACTGGTGACGTAGCCTGTGACGTATTACCCGCGATGTTGCCGGCAAAGTGAGGTAACCGTATTATTCTACAAACCGTGCGTCACTTCAGGTTTTACCAGATGTAGGGAATTCACATAAAACATAGAACTCCAGGGATGTTAATCTAAATTCAGTGGATTTTATTTCTGCAGATAAGAAATCCTCATCGGCGGAATTCTTTCCATAATCGTGAGTATGTATAACAAAAGTTCTGAATTTGTATAATTTTCATAATTTGTATTGAAGAATTTGGACCAAACGACGCGGCAACCCGCACCCCTGCTTTTGAATGAGTGAAGCCGAGGCATCGCGCGTAAACACCAATTTACTTGAATTTACTTATGCAACCACATAAACTTTCGCATGCGATTCACTGATCTAGTGAAGTTTGTTTATGTATTTCTTTTATATGCTACGTGGAATATCAAATAATATGAAATAACTTTTTTCATTAGTTTTCGTACAGTGTTTGATATATTTCATTTGAAGATTTAGTATTGCAAATTCTCTTCTGGGGGGGGGTGGGGTTAATTACCCCCAGTACCTCCCCCCTTGAATACGCCTCTGTTTGTTCATTATCATTAATTGGTCCTATCAATTATGATTTCAAATGGTTTATTGGATTTAATGTCCAACCAAGGTTATTTTCTTTGTCTATATTATTAAAAATAAATATAGCCCGTTCTGCCCGCAATCTTTCCAATGAAATTACCCACTTGATATTATCCTTGTATAATATTTTTTTCTGTTCCGTATATTCTTCGACAAATCCGGTTTTGTTTACGAATATCAAGACGGAGTTCATAGAAGGAAACATACGATAATCGACTGGGGTTATTGTTGCGCACCTCAGTATGCTGTGGAGATAGCAATTTGCCCGCTATCGGAGAAATAGATTGTCATTTGTTAGTAGGGACTCTGGATTATGCAAAGCCTTTGATCTCGCCGACTGGCGAAGATCGCCGGAAAACGTGGATGCGGAAAGCACTAGCTTCCGATATTGGTAGTAAGGATGTAAAATTGTTGGCTCTTTACAGAATGGAGTTAACTGGCTTCAGGTGTCATTTTTCGCAAATTCCGGATTATACTTTTATTTTCAAAACAATCTGCTTGTTCGCACAATATACGGGTGTACCTAAGTCAAATTCATAACGGAATACCGATATTTTTTAATTTGCATTAACTTGGTGAAAGTTCATATTCATAACTTTATAAAGAAACAAAAAAATATCTAACTTTTCACAGGTTGAAATAAATATCTATTGAGTAAACGCATTTCGTCATAACATTGACTTCATCTCGTACACTATTATGGTTTTTTTGTTTTTTTTTTTACATCGAGGTGAAAACTTCAAAAGCGATACCGGTTGCGAACCCGGCCTGTGTGGGATTCAATATTTGATATATAGAAAGAAAGAAACAGCTTTATTGTCCTATAAAATTACAAAATGTTGTCGACAAAGCACATACCTATAAAAAATTAAAAATAAAATTTAACAATGATAACTAATCAAACAAAACACACTTTCAATCGTTAAACAAAACAAGAATCTATTGAATAGAAGAACAAAATAGAAAAACATTTATCAGTCAATTATGTATAAACATATGTTAAGAATCAACATATTTGTCAACTAAACTTATCATACAGATATAAAATTTTGTATATTACATATTGTATTATAAAAAAAAAAAACAAAACATTAATATATGTTGCTACTAAATGTGGATCTCAAGGGTCTATGTTACATTGTGAAATTCAGTTACAGAATAAAATTCTGCTACTGAGTAAAATGGTCTCTCCAAAAGAAAAGCCTTAGTCGAACTTCGGAACTTTTTGTACGTACTCAAGGATTTTAGCTCCAATGGTAGATGATTGTATAACTTTCCGGCATTGTAGGTAAAGGAGTTTTTTGCTAAGACGGAGGTGGGCGTTATTAAATAAATATCTGTATCTGAATTTCTTGTGGGATATCTATGATTTGGTCTTTCTGAAAAGTTATGAATGTGTTTGCGAACCAAACAGACGGATTCGAATATGAATAGTGAAGGAAGGGTTAGAATTTTGAATTTTTTAAAGTAGAATTCGCAATGTGTCCTGCTCAGATCGAACATATAACGAACTGCTCTCTTTTGCAATCTGAAAATAGACTCAAAGTGGAAGAGGCTGCATGAACCCCAATATGGCAAACCATAACGAAGGTGTGATTCGAATAAAGAAAAGTATGTCGACAACGCAGCAGAAATTGAAAGCTCTCTAGAAACCGTTTTAATGGCGAAACATGCAGAAGATAATTTTTTTGTTAATATGTCTATATGAGTACACCATTTGAGCGACTCATCAATATAAAGACCTAAAAACTTCGCTGAGTTCACTGTTTGAATTGTTTTATTGTTTAGGGTAACAGGTTGTAGGGTTCCTCTGTAAGACATTACTACAGTTTTATCTGTGTTGAAACAAAGTCCATTTGAATCAGACCAGGTCTTAATAGCCATCAAATCATTACTTATGATTGACTGTAAGGCTTGTATATCAGAGTTACTCCAAGTTACACTGGTGTCATCAGCAAACAAAGTAATTCTACCACTTATTTTCAAGTCCACAATATCGTTGATGAAAAGAAGAAAGAGAATTGGTCCTAAAACAGAGCCCTGAGGTACCCCACTGTCTATTTGATGTGATACTTTATTTGTAAATGATATGGAAATCCATAGTTTATGTTCTTGTGTTTCTTGTTGTCTTGTTCTTGTGTTATATATTTTATTAAGTCTTCTAGCATTGTTTTGGGGAAATTGTTTTTATGTAGTATAGTTTTTAATTTAGTTATTATCTGTGGTCTCAGTGGTGGTGATGTTAACTTCCGTGCCTGATCTATGTATCCAATTGCAGAGCCCTTTCTTTGGGTGATATGATGGTGTGAGTGGTAATCTAATATGCGGTCAGTGATTTCATCCTTCCTATACCATTGTGTGTGTATTTCATTTTGTTGTTTTATTATTGTCATATCCAGGAGATTCAACCTACTAGAATTTCTAAATCTACAGTAGATCATGATTATTCTATAATTTTTATTACAATATGCAATACCTACATACCTTCATTTAATTGTATAACATCGTGTTCATATATAAGTTTCTTTATTAATACAATTACACAATCATGCATATTTATCCTACCCTCATGTAATGACTTATCAAATAATATAAAGACCTAAAAACTTCGCTGAGTTCACTGTTTGAATTGTTTTATTGTTTAGGGTAACAGGTTGTAGGGTTCCTCTGTAAGACATTACTACAGTTTTATCTGTGTTGAAACAAAGTCCATTTGAATCAGACCAGGTCTTAATAGCCATCAAATCATTACTTATGATTGACTGTAAGGCTTGTATATCAGAGTTACTCCAAGTTACACTGGTGTCATCAGCAAACAAAGTAATTCTACCACTTATTTTCAAGTCCACAATATCGTTGATGAAAAGAAGAAAGAGAATTGGTCCTAAAACCGAGCCCTGAGGTACCCCACTGTCTATTGGTAGATTTATTGAATAAATATATATATAAAGATATATATAAATATATATCAACATTGCCTACCCACTAAAAACACCTCTGTTCTTTCGGTTTCCGGGTATAAGCCTACTAAACCTCCAGTCTCACACTTAGATTAGGACTCTATTAAGACTCTCGAATTCTCGCATTTCGTCCTAACATTGACTTCATCTGGTACTAAACTTTGGTGTTTTTTTTTTTTTTTGTCGAGGTGAAAACTTCAAAAGTAGTTGATATATATATATATATATATATATATATATATATATATATATATATATATATATATATATATAAATATATATCAACATTGCCTACCCACTAAAAACACCTCTGTTCTTTCGGTTTCCGGACATAAGCCTACTAAAACTCCAGTCTCACACTTAGATTAGGACTCTCGTGCTGCGGTCAGCACTAGAACCTGTTCCCTTCCTTGTGTCTATATTTCAAGACCCAAGTGTATATCTCTCTGCGTCGCGTCGCATTAATTTTGAAATCAAGTAAACATACCTGACGACTGACCGTGGCATTCTCTGTCGACTGGAAGTATGTTCGCTTCATCCCAGGTTGGTTCGATCTTGAACAATGCTCATCACTCCGACCTCGAGATCCAACATCCATTTTCACACTCGTCGTCTGTAACTGCCATTACTCCGACATCGAGATCCAATATCCATCTTAACTCTCGTCGTCTGCAACGAGCATCATTCGTCTTCGAACCTGACGATCCGCTTCCATCCCACCGTGCCGTCCTCTGTTGGGCGCTGCTCCTTACTAGCGAACCGATGAAGAACGTGTCTGATGGACAATATCTCAGCCCATCTAGGTCCTTCTTCACTCCTCGTCGTCTTCAGTTTCAGTCGCTTGCCGTCGAATTCACCGCTTTCCCAGGGCGATGCTGCTTCCTCGGTGGTCTGGTCTCGTGCGTATATATTATGGTATTACAAAACAATTTATTTATACGAAAAATTGAATATAACAGAGGGGTTTCTAGAGAAACTAAATAACAATAAGCAATTCATTCAGAGTTATTGGTAGGTACATTGAACAGATTAAGAAGAGGAGAAGGGTTTACTTCAATGTGGTCGTTAACTAGGTTTCCGGAATTTTTATATTCATTTTCGACCATGTGTCCTAAGACTGAGGAGATATAATTTTTTAATTTTTTTTCCTCAAATTTCACGAAACTCCGCCTCTAAACCCTCATAAGTTCTTTATTGATACCTGTAAAAGCCCAATTTTTTCGAATGAATATTCTGTAATGTGTGCTTGTTCAAATAGTTAATAGTTCTCATTACAACTGTTGCTACCAAAGGCGAATACGAGGATTTTTATTCCATAATATTAATGATTTTGTGAAAATGAATCAAATTAAAAATTCAATGTTGAAAAAAGTAACAATAATTAAAAGCTTCACTCTCCTTCAAATATTTCTTTACTTAATAAACTTTCTAACGGTACCGTAAAACGGGGTTACTTTGGCAGATTTCGGGACATATTTGACAATAAATCTAAAACCTTCGCCAATAATCCACAAGAAAAAAATTTCATTGTAACGAATATCAATAAGGCTTTAAATGCAGAATATTTGAATAGAAAATATTGAGAGGTAACTGAGAAAAAAAATTGTTGAGAGGCTGCCAAAGTAGGCAAACGATTTGGGTAACTTTGGCATGATATGTATTTCGCTTAAACTATGAAAGTAGACTGCTCTAAAGGTCTTCTTTGGCACCGTTTTTAATTTTAATTTGGATTTTGACGATTTTTCTTCAAGAATGTCATAACATAATACTTGTGAAATACTCATTAAGTTCCTACAGCAGCACGAGCACGTTCAATATTTGAAGCTAAGCGGACACTTAGACCATTTCGTCATATGAAATGCTGAACAAAATCAGGTCCAGGGGTATTATTACGAAATTCTTTCACCCTGCGTCCTTGTTTTTCTAGGTATTTGTGTAGCACTTTATTTATATCCACCTTTGTTAGTGGAAAGCCCCAATTGCTGACCGTCGTCAGCGTGTGTTTCAGTAACTGCTCTTCCTCTTGGGTAAATTCAATCGGATGACCTGATCAAAAATTAATTTAAAGATGTTTAAAAAATATATAAATTCCTTATCTTGTAAGTACGATATTAATCCGCGCGCGCTACCTATTTAAAGTAACTTTATCGGTGAAAAATTCCTCACTTTCAACTATAAAATTAAATCCTCAAATCCTAAGCGGCCCCAAACAGAGACATTTTCCCTAGTAAAAAGTAAACACTGCCAACAAAATAATTTATTTTTTACCTGTGATCCGGTTAGGCCAGGATGTCTCTCATAATTTCTTGTATTAAAACTGCGGTTTTGTTGTCTGTTATGCTGCACCAAATTGTTTAATTCAGGGGTAGGTCGCAATGTTTTTATCAAAACTTTATCCTATAACTTAGTGCACTAAAGTTATGGGATAACAAATATTCCACTAAGTCACCATTGAAATTTTTGAAATTAACTTCAGTAAACTGTTGTCGGCCATTAGTCACTACGATCACACTACGATTAAATTAATTTCCAACGAATTCACTCGATTTTACCCGAAATTCTATAGTTGTGATTGGTCGACATTGTATGAGACTCAGAGATCCATCGGTGTTGCCATTTACATGTGTTTTGCTTTTCTATTGCAATGAAGTATTCATTGACAGTATTCGCATCGTTGTTTGCTTTTCTGTGGCAGGTATAATGAACGTTGAGAATATACCTTTCTAAGCCTCCGCAGCGTTGCCACAAATCTTGAAATGAATGAAATGCAGTAAATGTAAATATCATTATATAATGTAGGTTGAAAGGAAGGTAGGTGCATAAAATAATATGATTTTGATTAATATGAATATGCTGAATGCTGACTATTCAATATAATATATTAGTGATATACGGAATATTATTGAGGAGAAGGCTTAGCCTCCTTAGCCGCCTTTGAATAGCCGCCCCTGATATATATATATATATATATATATATATATATATATATATATATATATATATATATATATATATATATATATATATATATATATATAGATATATATACATATTCATTAAATGATAACATCAATATTAGGAGCATACACTACACATCAATATCATTTTGCTGATTTAGTGTCCGAAGTTATTCACTCTTTACATCCGTAGTATACATTCTCATATAATAGTACTAATGTTTCGTATTATTATTTCATAAGTAAATTTCTTTCGAAGTATTGAGTGAGACTTAAAAACTATGTAGATATTGTAACGAGGCTTTATACGCATTTAATATGACGTAATACTCAGATCTTCAGAACTTTTAGTCCTTGATGATATATATTTTGTTTTCTTAGAAATATAACGTGTTAAAATTGTCTGAATCGCTGCTCATCCTTTACATGTACCTCCAGTTCGTTTTATTTACCCTACACGCGCGTAAAGTTGGCATATTTTTAAACACCACCATATGGGCACCGCGTAGCCCTCGGTATACACAAGTCCCTGGGGGTTAAGTCAGTCGGGCCTTCCCGCGGGTGTTATCTGCAAGGGTGAGGAAGCGATCGCTCATCGCAAAAACGAACCCGACATTCGGTCAACTGGCCCCCAGGGGCCGTAACGGGGGACCGGGAAGAATGTAACGTGTTGTAAACTCGCTGGTGCATCTTTCAGCGGGATGATAAACTGGTAGCAAGTTGAAGGGAGGTTACGAACGCGCTTCTGTCGTGTCCTACTAAAACATGGGTACTGGCCTGCGGAGATTTATCCGAGGAAAGATATGGACTGAAAAAATATTTGCCTGTATCCTTTTGAGTTGTGAAAGGCATTAGAATTGTATTTGAGTTTCAGTACAATAAGGTCGATCAATATAGCGTATGAGATTTGAAGTTACTGAACTGTTTTTAGGATTGACTATTTTTAGAACTGAGTTCCTCATTATCATCATCATCGTTCATTAACACAAAATATGATAACATGTATAGGTAACAATAACAGTAGATTACTAAAAAAAAACATTAGAAAAACCAAAGAAGCAACAAATGCTGATTTACGTGGTGAAAAAAAAGACATATATATATATATATATATATATATATATATATATATATATATATATATATATATATATTATACAGGGTTGGGATAAAGTATGGAACCAAGTAAATATCTTTTGAACGATAAAAAGAATATTTATGAAATTTTGCAGGTAAGTCTAATGGCACAAAATGCATCTGATGTATAATTTTTTGTTGATAATATACTTCCGGTTGTACCGGAAATAGACCCTAAGTCGCTTATTTTAAATAGGATACCCTATATATTATTACATTTTTGGATTCTACGTAAGATTCTAGGCAGATTCTATGTATCATGTCCTTTACCTAAGTCTAAGCGTTTTTGACATATTCAGGTTTTTATGTCAAAAACGACGATTGCAAACCCTAATATAATTATCAATTGTTCCTATAAGGAAGCCTTTTTTACTTACTTTGGGTTAAATTCCTTGTTGAAAAGGACCTACTTTAATAGATTTTGTATAATATTTGGATAACAAATCATACAGAGTGTTCAAAAAATAAGATCTAAAATGAGATTGAGAAACTGACAAAAATTAATTTTTTCAAATGGAAACCCCCATTTTTCTTATTTTGTAGTATGTAGCATTCTAGAAGAAGTTTTCCATAATTCATTCAATAGTATTTGGT
>JARQZK010000053.1:355000-547417 GCA_030704885.1 Cynegetis impunctata
TAGATACTGTATTTAGCAGTAACGAACAGTCGACATGTTTCGAGTTATGAACTCATTATCAAGACTGACTACAGGAGAGTATTACATCTTATTTCATGAAACAGACAAAAGCAAAGGTGATAAAATATTTTGTAAAAACCACTGTTTTCTCCGATGTTAGATTTTTCTTTATTATTGACCAAGAATGACTTCAAGTTTCTTTTATTTGTACAAATTGTTTTAACGTTATTTTTCGATAGTCTGTTACAAATTTTGCTACTCAAATTAGGCACATAATTTATTGGGAAGTATTTTTGTTCTTCATTAATAGTTTGCGTGGGGTATATTGAATGCAACAGATACTTTATTCGATTTTCCCAATGAGCTTGTCGATAAGACTTTCATTGTAACCGTTATTGATGGCTAATAATTTAATTGTATTAACTTCAGTTTGAAAATTTGTTTCCGATAATGGAATTGTGAACAACCTATGTATGAACGAATGAAAAGCACTGAGTTTTATTTTAATGTGTTGGTTACTGTCGCTGTGAATTAAAGTATCTGTGAAAGTTGGTTTTCTATAAATGTTGAAAGTAAGAGAATTCAAATTCCTAGCAATCTGAACGTCTAAGACATTCAAGGTACCTTTTTCGTTTTCTACTTCTTTTGTAAATTGAATCGAGTTGTAGAAAGTATTTATATATTTAAGGAAATTATCTAACTGCCTATCTGTACCGGTCCAAATACAAAAAATATCATCTACATAACGCCTTCATGATAAAACGTTAGTAATTAAATTATTATCAGCATTGAAAATTTTTTCTTCTAAGTTATTCATGAAAATTTTACTCAACAAAGGCGATAACGACGATCCCATGGGCAATCCGTCTTCTTGTTTGTATATTATATTATTAAATTTGAAATAACTCTATTTCAAACATAAGTCTGCCTTAAACTTACGTTTGAAACAGAGTTATTTCAAATTTAATAATATTATATACAAAGAAGAAGACGGATTGCCCATGGGATCACCGTTATCGCCTTTGTTGAGTGAAATTTTCATGAATAACTTAGAAGAAAAAATTTTCAATGCTGATAATAATTTAATTACTAACGTTTCATTGTGGAGGCGTTATGTAGATGATATTTTTTGTATTTGGACCGGTACAGATAGGCAGTTAGATAATTTCCTTAAATATATAAATACTTTCTACAACTCGATTCAATTTACAAAAGAAGTAGAAAACGAAAACGGTACCTTGAATTTCTTAGAATGTTCAGATTGCTAGGAATTTGAATTCTCTTACTTGAGTAGCAAAATTTGTAACAGACTATCGAAAAATAACGTTAAAACAATTTGTACAAATAAAAGAAACTTGAAGTCATTCTTGGTCAATAATAAAGAAAAATCTAACATTGGAGAAAACAGTGGTATTTACAAAATATTTTGCGACGAATGTCCTGCTTTCTATATTGGACAGACAGGAAGGAATATAAATATTCGTGTTGAAGAACATAAAAAGTCAATTTTACAAAACAAAAATACCACTGGCTTCTCTGAACATTGTATAAAATTCAATCACTTCCTGGATTTCAACAAAACCAAATTGTTACATTCAGGTTACAAGGGTAAACGCCTTGACCTTCTTGAAATTCTCGATATAAGTTCCGCCCATAATAGTCAACTACCCCTTGTAAACGAACAAATTGATTTTCAGGTATCACCTTTGCTTTTGTCTGTTTTATAAATTACGATGCAATACTCTCCTGTAGTCAGTCTTGATAATGAGTTCATAACTCGAAACATGTCGACTGTTCGTTACTGCTAAATACAGTATATAAATATCTTTTATATTGTGAAACATAAGCCAAGTGTTTTTATTTTAAAGTTTATACTTTATTCTTTATGATGTTTCACAAGTGATGTGCGAGAATTCAATCTCAGTTATGAAAATTGTATTGTATTGATGAGGATGTTGCTCATCTATAAAACTCTTCATTTGAGAAACTACCGATTATTCTGGTGAAAATTACCAAGTTAACGAGAAGATATGTGGCTCCGTAGCTCAGTGGTCAGTGTGTTGGATTACTGAACAGAAGGTCGCTGGATCGAATCCCGGCCGAACCAACGAATTAATCCTTCCTCTCGGAAGGCAATGGCAAACCACCGAGAAGTATTCTGCCTAGTAAAGCCTCTCTATAAAGACGTTCGGAACCGTCGAAAAACTGTAGGTCCCTTCTATTCGTGTAGCACTGTATCACGCACAACACGAATAGTTGTAGAGAGGCCGCCTACGCCCGAAAACGGGTATGGCACCGCAAGAAGAAGAACGAGAAGATCTTTGTTTCTGGATTTAAAAAAAATCGCGAACAACAGAGTTCCATCACTAACGTCGTATTTTCCGAGCGAAATGCATCGCGTCGAGATGCAATTCTGACGGATTGAATTATATTTTGAAAAATCACGCTTATAGCATACCGAATTGAATAAAACTTTGTCGCAGCGAGATGCATTAGAAGATGAGGTTTTCATAACGTATCCAGTTTAAAAAATATATTCATTAAATTATTTTTTTTCCCAAATTCAAAATAAATGCTCCTCTAATGTATAAACAATATTTATTTCCTTCCCTAGGGATCAACCCCCCCAACCATATGTTTCTCATTGTTTTCACATAAAAATAAACAATTATTTTCATATTCACAAATTCCTTGATAATAAAGCGTTCTCTATTATTTTATTATCAATGATAATTAGTCTCTTCAGAAGTTTTTTTTTACTTTAAAGAGGGACTCTCGACTTTTACCCAAAAATTTCACTCTTTTCAAGTTATTTAAGGTTGAAAGTTTTCAATTTTGGGTTTCCCGAAAAATAACCATTCTTCAATCAGTAATAACTCAGACGATGTTGGGTTTACAAAGGTCATTTGAAAACGAATCTTTTTTCTATTTTATTAGCAACATTTTTGTTTCAGATGATTTCTTCGATAAAATGAGAATTTTTGGAGTTATTCGTGAAAAACGGTTTAAAAACATGCGTTTTTTTAAAGAAAATTGTACAGTTTCAATCGTTAATAACTCGAAAATTATCATCTTTACAAAAAAAATTTTTGAAACTAAAGTTGCTTAGAATTAATCAGTTCATCAATTCATGATGTTATTTTGATTCAAACCATCTTCATTCCTTAGAAGGGTCTGCTTTCACCCCTAAGGCAAAAGCACACTTCGGCATATAATAGATTTTGAAGAAGGTTATAAATACTACCTAAATCTCAATTTTCAAGGAAATTCCTTGATTCTCAAAATTCCACGGGAAAACGGCTGGTGACTGGAATATTGTAGTAATTACTTTAAGTCTATTTAAGCACAATGTACCTAATACCTACTCATCATTTATCTAAATGTTATTCCGATTTCAATAATTAGGTTATGGCAATTTATATCTGAAATATTATCTGCTATATTTCGTTTATTCCTTCTTCTAACTATTGGTTATTTACCTCAAGATGAATTACTTCAAACCATATGTCTATAAATAATGATCAAAAAGTGATTTCAAAAATAGGTAGGTATACTTACTACTTACTATAAATAAGATTAGAATTTAATAAGTCAAGAAACTCTACCACAATTTCGTTAATTCTCTACATCGGTTCCATGGTGTAATGGTTAGCACTCTGGACTTTGAATCCAGCGATCCGAGTTCAAATCTCGGTGGAACCTGAGTAACATTCGTTTTATTTGATGATTATATAACTCTGAGAAATATGTTATTTATGTGAGGTTGATTACAGAGCAAAATTCCATTTTGAAGTAAGTTTCCTATACGCAGATTCTGGTTTGATTTCGCTCAATCTGCTCGACAACTTTTCAATATTATGGAACGCGCTGATAGTATCATAAAAACAATTCGAACCGATTGATAATTATATTATTTTTCAAGCCAACTACCCATTTCAATAATTAGTTGACATCATCAAGTGATGTATAATCTGATTTTAGTATCTATACATTTTGAGAGAAACACAATGCGTTATGGGAAACCAAATGGTATGAAATATGCGTCGTCCATTTGTAGGAACAATATAGCTTCAATTTGATTACGTTATTCCCATTCCTATTTACTTTCTTCAAAGGATGGGATGTTAACGTTTTTCAAATATGTTGATAAAATATGAACCCTTCAATTTGCTTGACAGCTTCAAAACAAGGATTGTACAATAATACAAAAAATTTATTTTATTATAAAACTATAATGTAAGACAATACTTCTAATAAGCAATCTAATGACAACTTAACACAAGTCCTCGGTAGTATATATTTATTGCACTTAATTTCATACATCCTATCATAACAATATTACTTATGAAATCAATATTGTACCGATGTTTTCGTTGGTGTGGATTACATATCTTAAATCAATTAATACATTTTATATTTCAGTATTAATTGTATATCACAGTTATTAGTATCTACAATGAAATATATCACAGCTATCTTATACTTAAATGGTTAATTAGAATAGTGTAGGTAGTATAGTGGTCAGTATCCCCGCCTGTCACGCGGGAGACCGGGGTTCGATTCCCCGCCGTGGAGAAAATTTTTTTCAAATAATTGAAAAAATGTATCGAGTTCATAATATGTATGATAAGTATAACAGTGTTAAAGATTGTAAAAAACAGTACAGGGATAATGTGCAGCAATATTTTTGAAATATTTTATATTAGGTATAAATCTTTTGTTCGTTTATTTTCGCGCACAATGCACAACAAATGAGGCAGTAACATTATTTTATTATTTTCAGTAAAATAAAAACAGGGGTTAAACTAAAGGACCTTTAAATTAGAAAAGCCATCTTCTGCAATTGTTCAGATGATATGGGCAAAGCAGTAAGTAAAATTTATTTATGCTATAGCCTAACGCTGTAAAACTGAATAACTACTTAAATTAGTTAAAAAAATATTTGGAATAAGAGAGCTGCTAACGCAACAACAGTCATTTTGTAGGTTGCATCCAATATGAAGAAATAGAAAGTGATTTAATGTAAACATTACCCAAACTGTATAAACTTCAAGTGGGTAAAGCCTTTTCGGAAAACAACTCTCAATGGTGTGGATAACAATAACAATACATTTTTCTGCGCCCGTTAAAATATCTAGGTAGGTATTTATCCATGAATCCACAACTAAAAAATAAAAAAATACTTGAAAAGTTCATCATAAATTCTGTACAATCAAATTTATTATTTTTATTTATCATAATGAAAATGGCAAAGCAATGTAACGGACAAGCAATCAGTTGATAATATTGAAGAAAATCTTAAATACAGTTACCTTTTCTTGAAAATATTATATTTTACCATAATTTTACACACGTCCTCGGTAGTATAGTGGTCAGTATCCCCGCCTGTCACGCGGGAGACCGGGGTTCGATTCCCCGCCGTGGAGGAATATTTTTTCAAATAATAATTGTAAAAAAGTATCTAAACCACATGTATGATAGTGTTAATACTTGTAAAAAACAGTACGGGGGAAATATGCAGAAATATTTTTGAAATTTTGAATAGGTATGAAGTTCCTATAAAACTTTTGTCAATTACCAATTCGGCTGAAACAGAAAATGTACATTTTAATTTCGAACCAGTAACGCTTAATAGAAGGCTTTCGCTACAGCCGGCACAATGCCACTACAAATGGTGCAAAAACTTAGGTATGTTTTTCAGAAAAATAAAAACAGGCGGAAACTTAACCATACCCTGATTCCTAATTTCTAAAAAAAATTTCACAATATGCAGGCTAGCTAACACTACATTATAAAACTTTAATTGGTCTCACAAATTCAACATGAATACGGTACAATTCAAATACAGGGGGTAGTAATAAACAAACCTACTTTGTATTATCGATCAAGAACATTTTACAATTGTGTACAAGTCCTCGGTAGTATAGTGGTCAGTATCCCCGCCTGTCACGCGGGAGACCGGGGTTCGATTCCCCGCCGTGGAGGAAACGTTTTATTTGACGATATTTTGAAAAAATTAATCATTATCCACACCCAATTATTGTATATATTGTTGGTGCTTTGACCATTCAGAATAGAAGTAAGTGTTCATCAGGAAGCACCTTTATTTCTTTGGTGCTATTTTTGTGAACCAAGAAAATATTTTTTACACCTACGCAGTCAAATTTGTTGAAATAAGTGCAGAGATAAGTTGCATGTATATTTTTTACGTACAAACACATACCCATCAGCAGCCAAAATAAAATACCACTGCACCTAATCAACTGATAGGTATGTCGTATTTTGACAGGAAGAGATAGAACGCATTATTAAATTTTTAATTATAGCTTAATTCAACAAAATTTCGAGAAATAAATTGACAAAATGCAGGCTAACAAACACTATATAAAATTTTAATGGGTAGGTATCACAAGTTTAGAATGAATACAGTATATTAATTCAGATGTCTTATTAACGAAATAGGGAATAATAAACAAACCCACTTTATATTATCGATCACTAACATCACTCGCACTGTACATAAGTTAATAAAATTTGAATCTGCTGACGTTGTACGGTATATTGTTTTTCTAACGTCATTATATACAAGTTCTAGGTTTATATAGTTTAGCATATATTGATTTAAAAAATAAACGGCCCCAATTTTAATTAGTCTTTCTGGCAGTAGTTGTATTTGCAATAAAAATTTAAGTTGGTAATAGTTAGTAGTAATTTTCTCATTCTTAGGTTGGTAGTGATAAGTGCAGTAGAAAGAAGTACTGAAGTACTATGTTAGCCGTTTACGGTAGAGATTGAGAGAATGAATTACCGTTAATTCAAGAAACTAGAGTTATTTTAATTAATTATAGTTATTCCAACACAGGTTATGGATCCAGTAGTTTAAAAAACTGTGGCATTAATCTGAAGTTCCTTTTTCTTTGAAGTTTTAAGAAGTATATTTTTGAGTGTCGTGATTGCACGTGTTTTTGCATCGTAAAAGTGGCGGTTACAGTAAAAAAAACTTAACAACTCCAATAGGGATGTTTGGAAATTCCAAGTAAAGGTTGTTCTGATGGCGAAAGGATTGTATGAAATTACCAATGGCAATTAAGCGTCAACAAGACATCAAACAAATGTTTTGCTTGCGGAAAAGTGGGTAATCTAAAAAATCAGTGCAGAATAATATTGAATGCAATTATTTAATTGAATTAAAGATTGCTTTATAAAAACGAAAAAGGATGAAAACGACAAGTATCAGTGATCAGATGCTACAAGCTACAAGTAGTGGAAATTAGGCATTTCTAGCAGTTTCAAACACTATACAGAAACAAGTAAATACAGAATGGTTTATGGACAATGGAGTTTCGCAACATATGTGTAAAGAAGGAAATATGTTCTGTAGTTTTATGGCATTAAATGATCCAAAATTTGTAGAAATTGAGGATGTTACAACTTTACAAACATTGGGTCAAGGTACTTTCTGTATTTTAGATTTTAATGGGGTACATTTTCATTGTGTTACTTTATATGATGTTCTCTATGTTCCTCAACTTAAAGTTAATTTGTTTTCACAAGGGGAAGTTATTCTGAGCACAAATGTGAAAAATATAACAAACAAATGAATGAATTTAAATGTAGGTTAGTAGCTAGAGGGTTAAAACAAAATGTGCTTGAAAATGTTGTCATGTAGTAAGGTTGACAACTATTAAAACAATTTTAGCAGTGTTCAGATGGGCTGGGGTTTGTAATGCTTTTTCACATGGTGATATAAAATAGACTATATAAGTACATGTACTTATCTGATGGTTATAATATCAATGATAAGGTTTGCAAAATCAATAAACAATTCATGGCCTCAAAAAGACACCAGTATAATGCTATGAAACTTTTGATAAATTTATAGAAAGTGAAGGTTTCTACAAAAATAAATGTGACAACTGTTTGTATACTATAATGTTTATTAATATAACTATATATGTGTTAATATTTGTTGATGACATTTTAATTACTGGCTTTTCTATCAAAGAAATTGAAATCTTAAAGTTAAAATTGCTGAAACTCAATGCTTCAGCATCAAATTTCTGTTGGCTCAGGTGAGTCCTGGGTATCAGAGTCGGCATAACTATGACACACAAAGCGAAACATTATAATAAATCAATTAATTTAGAATTGCAGAATGTGAAAATTTTTAAGATAGAGAAGCATAAATTATTCCTAATATCAAATAAAATAATCCGCAGCGCCAAAAATCCTGAGGCTTGACTAGCGCGGCTTATATTACGCACATGTTTACTATAAAAACCAATAGTTTAATGTAATGTGGGTTGCCTATAGTCCATGATCCAACACATCTCTAGTGCTAAACGTGCAGTCGCGTAATTTCTGAAACAGACCATACCTTTCCCGCACCTCGGTTTCATGAAGTGTCGAGTGCCATTGGATATCATTCTACTGTTTCAGCACATCTGACATATGTGAAAGTGTCAACACAAAAGTGTTATGCAACACTGTGTTACACAGGACTATTGTATTAAATCAGAAAAAGTATTTTGAGAATGTTCTCATAAGAGTTGGGATGTTAGATTGTAAACCTATTAGCACTCCAATGGACTGCAATTTTGACTTTGACAGTTTGAAAAGTGATAAATCTGATAACTATGATATTGAAAGTGAACACAAATTACAGGCTTTATCATGTATGCCATGTTAGGTACAAGGCCAAATTTATGCTCAAGCATTAGTTTATTATCTAGATACAAAAAATGTGCCTCTGAGAAATTATTAAATGCATTAAAAAGAGTTTTATGGTATATCAAGGGCACACTTGAGCTTAAGCTGGCCTACAAGTATAGGAGTGATTCTATTATTGTAGGGTACGTTTTTGTTTATAAGTATATGGTAATATTGTGTCTTGGAACTCAAAACAACAGAGTACTGTCGCCACCTCAACCACAGAGGCTGAGATAAAAGCTCTTAGCTTTCATGTACTAGTGAGGCTAGTTGGCTGAGAAATTTAATAAGAGTTAAAATTAGTTTATGAATTGAAAGTTGTCATTTATGAACACAATCAGTCTTGTAGCTCTCATGAACAAATGAAAAAATAAAGCATTGATGTAAAATATCATTTTGTTAAAGAGAAAATGAAATAAACTGTAATTAAGTTGAAGTATATGCAAAGCAGTGAACAAATTGCAGATAAAGTCACTTCACTGAAATTTTTATTGTTTATTTCTATGAAGCTGTTCACAGTACCTTTTCTTTTTGATTTGTTCTTGAAGTCGGCAATTTTGGAGGTGGGCAATTGCTACTTCCAAGATCATAATTTCCTTAAGATTGTTCTGGCAGATTATGATGTCTGGTTTGTTGTGATTGAGTTTTTTTCGGTTAGTATCTTGCTGCTTGTAAACAGGATGTTATTGTTCTCTTTCAGCACAATCTTGCCATAGTGCATATTCTCCGCCCATAGTATTTCTCCAGTTCTTCGAAGAACTGCTTTTCAACATGCCTCTTCAGTTCCTTGCAGCATTTCCCCATATTTTCGAAGCAGGATCGTAATTTTGGGCACTGGTATGTTTCAATTACAAAATCGTGATCACTGATTGGGTTTCTTCATCTCGCTCCTTGTAATTATATGAATGCTCCTTTTGTGGTCTTCATCTCAGGGTGAGCTCCAAGATAAATTCCTTTCTCAAATAATGAACCTGAGCTTTCAACTCGATAGATTTTAACCCTTTTCCTCCTTTATTAGTATTCAGGTATACATGGCTATTAGATGTTGTTTTGCCGTTAATGTTTTTTTGGACAAGTAAATTCCGTACTTCTTTATCCCGATCTTGGCATTTTTTTAGAGTAGACGCTCTTTTTTCGCTAGGGTACATGTTGCCCGTTACATAGTTTGCCTTTGGGATTATAGTGGAGTTGCTTTTTGCGCTGTTGTTAGTCGAGAGTCAAATATCTTTTCTACTGTTGCCAGTACTTTTTCTTTCACCTCGTCATAATTGCTAGCACTATCCTTATCCAACTGTTCTAAGCCTAGATATTTGTTGTCATCTCTCACTTCCGGTAAAAAATGCGCACCATCCTCTTCGTTCTCATTTTCCATTCGAGTTCTTCAATGCGTACCGCATTTTGCTGCATTGAGCGAGAGGCCTAGTTCTTCTGCACTTCTTTCAAGTTAGTGTGTTAGTGTCTTCAACCCCTTTTTCTTCCCAGAATGACACTTTGTGTCATCCATAAAGGCTATTATTTCGACCTTTTCATTGGTATCTCTGAATACCTCGTTACTGGTTTCAATGTGATGATGAATGGCTGTTAAAAAAATAAACAATAGAGGACTTATTGAGTCTCCCTGGTATACTCCTTTTTTGACATATTTTGGTCTAGTTCTTTCTTTCCCTACTCTCACTCGGATTGAACATTGTTGCATTGTCGTTTTCAATAGCCTTCGTATGTTTTTATGTATTGGTAATGTGACTACTTATCTTTTCAGTTGTTTGTTGCTGATTGAGTTATAGGTTTTTTGAAAGTCATACTAGGCTGAAAATCTTGAATACAGTTACCTTTTTTTTGGAAATATTATATTTACCACAATATTACACAAGTCCTCGGTAGTATATATTTATTGCACTTAATTTCATACATCCTATCATAACAATAATACTTATGAAATCAACATTGTACCGATGTTTTCTTTGGTGTGGATTGCATATCTTAAATCGATTAATAAATTTATCATTCAGTCTTAATTGTATATCACAGTAATTAGTATCTACATTGAAATATATCACAGTTATCTTATACTTAAATGATTTTTCAGAATATTACTCGTGGAGACAGCAACACTGTAAGAACGCCTATTTAACAGCATTTGAATGTCTGAGTTCTCGAGCTTCAATTTGTTTGTAATAATCCTATAAAGTGGTTATGTTCCTCCGTCGTTTCCAGATTTACAGGGCAGTTATATATTTTCCCCAGTTCATTTACCAAATTCAAATCCCTGCTCACTTGGCTGACATTTTTGTTGTTTATTTCTATGGAGCTATTTACTGAATACCTTGTCTTTTTGATTTGTTCTTGAAGTCGGTAATTTTGAAGGTAGGAAACTCATATTTCCAAGATTATAATTTCCTTAGCATTGTCCAGGCGGATCACGATGTCTGGTTTGTTGTGATGGAGTTTTTACTCGGTTAGTATCTTGCTGCCAGCTCTTATTGTGATGTTACGCAACCCATACTTGAATTCAACATTCAGTGTTGCCTTTCCAAATTGGAGACCTTCTTCAATTTCATTGGGCGCTTTCAGTCCTTTTAGCAGCGTTTTAAGGACCCAATGCACCACATAATCGTGCCTGCTAGTATATGCACCTGTGATACATGCACTGCTCACATGGTATGCAGTTTCAGCATTGTTGCACCCCTTACGACAGTTAGTTCTGAGGCTCGGGATGGTTCCCAAACCATGAAGCTGTTCTTCTGCTGCACTATGCAGTAGTGAATATCTCCAACTATCCATAAGTGGTGAGGAATATGCAGGAAATAGGATGTTATTCTTCTCTTTCAGCACAACCTTGCCATAGTGCATATTCTCTGTCCAGTCTTTCTCCAGCTCTTCAAAGAACTGCTTTTCAACATGGCTCTTCAATTCCTTACAACATTTCCCCATATTTTCGAAGCAGTATCGTAATTTTGGGCACTGTTATTTTTCAATTACAAAATCATGATCACTGAGTGGGTTTCTCCATCCCGCTCGTTGTAATTCTATGAATGCTTCTTTCGTTGTCTTCATCTCAGGGTGAGCTTCAAGATAAATCCCCTTTCTTAAATAATGAACCTCTGCTTCTAATTCTATAGATTTTAGCCCCATGCCTCCTTTCTTAGTGTTCAGGTATACATGAGCATTAGATGTCGTTTTGCCTTTAATGTTTTTTTGAACAAGTAACTTCCGTACCTCTTTATCAAGATCTCGGCATTTTTTTAGAGTTGAAGCTCTCTTTTCGTTAGGGTACATGTTGCCCATTACATAGTTTGCCCCTGGGATTATGGTGGAGTTGTAGAGGGTTGCTTTTTGCACTGTTGTTAGTCGAGAGTCAAATATCTTTTCTGCTGTTGCCAGTATTTTTCCTCTCACTGTGTCATAATTGTTAGCATTATCCCTCTCCAACTGTTCTAAGCCTAAATATTTGTAGTCATCTCTCACTTCCGGCAAAAATGGCGCACCATCCTCTTCGTTCTCATTTTCCATTCCAGTTCTGCAATATGCACCGCATTTTGCAGCATTGAGAGATAGGCCTAGTTCTTCTGCACTACTTTTAAGTTCGTGTGTTAGTGTCTTCAACCCCTTTTTTGTTCCAGAATGACACTTTATGTCATCCATAAAGGCTATTATTCCGAACTTTCCATTGGTGTCTCTAATTACTTCGTTACTGGTTTTAATGTGATCGATGATGCTGGCTGTTAGCAAGATAAACAGTAGAGGACTTATTGAGTCCCCCTGGTATACTCCTCTTTTGACATATATTGGTCTAGTTTTTTCTTTCCCGACTCTCACTCGGATTGACCATTGTTGCATTGTCGTTTTCAATAGCCTTCTTATGTTTTTATGTATTGGTTTTCTACGTCTTCTACTCTTGGTGGATGCACATCCTGTTTCGTCTGAATAACCCTCATCGACGGCGAGTCTTTAAATTCAGCCCTGAGGTTACTTATTTCGTATCTGGCCTATTTTTCCTGATGAGTTGATCTTTGGGTTGAGTCCACTCTGGTAGACTATTCGTCAGAATCGTTGTTATTGAGAATGTGGGTATTTTGTATTCAGTTCAGGCTAAAGGTCTGTAGTTGGACGGTTCAGCTTCATTTCCTTTTTGTTGTACTAGTTTAAGCTGTTCACTGTTCACTGTTCACCACACTACTTCTTCATTTACTGGACGAAATCATAGGTAAATTATTGAATTTTCCAGAGCATTTCCGATGCGTACGTATAGATTTCAAAGTAGTAGTATATATTTATTGCACTTAATTTCATACATCCTATCATAACAATATTACTTATGAAATCAATATTGTACCGATGTTTTCGTTGGTGTGGATTACATATCTTAAATCAATTAATACATTTTATATTTCAGTCTTAATTGTATATCACAGTTATTAGTATCTACAATGAAATATATCACAGTTATCTTATACTTAAATGGTTAATTAGAATATTACTCGTGGAGACAGCAACACTGTAAGAACACTTATTTAAAAGGATTTGAATCTCTAAGTTCTTGAGCCCTAAATTTTTTTGTAATAATCCTATAAAGTGATTATGTTCCTCCGTCGTCACTATCTCCCCATAACAACCAGCAACAAATATTCCCAGATGTACAGGGCAGTTATATATTTTCCCCAGTTCATTTACCAAATTCAAGTCTCTGCTCACTTCGCTGAAATTTTTGTTGTTTATTTCTATGGAGCTATTTACTGAATACCTTGTCTTCTTGATTTGTTCTTGAAGTCGGTAATTTTGAAGGTGGGCAACTGATATTTCCAAGATTATAATTTCCTTAGGATTGTCCAGGCGGATCATGATGTCTGGTTTGTTGTGATGGAGTTTTTTCTCGGTTAGTATCTTGCTGCCAGCTCTTATTGTGATGTTACGCATCCCATACTTGAATTCAACATTCAGTGTTGCCTTTCCAAATTGGAGACCTTCTTCAATTTCATTGGGCGCTTTAAGTCCTTTTAGCAGCGTTTTAAGGACCCAATGCACCACATAATCGTGTCTGTTAGTATATGCACCTGTGATACATGCACTGCTCACATGGTATGCAGTTTCAGCATTGTTGCACCCCTTACGACAGTTAGTTCTGAGGCTCGGGATGGTTCCCAAACCATGAAGCTGTTCTTCTGCTGCACTATGCAGTAGTGAATATCTCCAACTATCCATAAGTGGTGAGGAATATGCAGGAAATAGGATGTTATTCTTCTCTTTCAGCACAACCTTGCCATAGTGCATATTCTCTGTCCAGTCTTTCTCCAGCTCTTCAAAGAACTGCTTTTCAACATGGTTCTTCAATTCCTTACAACATTTCCCCATATTTTCAAAACAGTATCGTAATTTTGGGCACTGGTATTTTTCAATCACAAAATCATGATCACTGAGTGGGTTTCTCCATCCCGCTCGTTGTAATTCTATGAATGCTTCTTTCGTTGTCTTCATCTCAGGGTGAGCTTCAAGATAAATCCCCTTTTTTAAATAATGAACCTCTGCTTCTAATTCTATAGATTTTAGCCCCATGCCTCCTTTCTTAGTGTTCAGGTATACATGAGCATTGGATGTCGTTTTGCCTTTAATGTTTTTTTGGACAAGTAACTTCCGTACCTCTTTATCAAGATCTCGGCATTTTTTCAGAGTTGAAGCTCTCTTTTCGTTAGGGTACATATTGCCCATTACATAGTTTGCCCCTGGGATTATGGTGGAGTTGTAGAGGGTTGCTTTTTGCACTGTTGTTAGTCGAGAGTCAAATATCTTTTCTGCTGTTGCCAGTATTTTTCCTCTCACTGCGTCATAATTGTTAGCATTATCCCTCTCCAACTGTTCTAAGCCTAAATATTTGTAGCCATCTCTCACTTCCGGCAAGAATGGTGCACCATCCTCTTCGTTCTCATCTTCCATTCCACTTCTGCAATATGCACCGCATTTTGCAGCATTGAGAGATAGGCCTAGTTCTTCTGCACTACTTTTAAGTTCGTGTGTTAGTGTCTTCAACCCTTTTTTTGTTCCAGAATGACACTTTATGTCATCCATAAAGGCTATTATTCCGAACTTTCCATTGGTGTCTCTAATTACTTCGTTACTGGTTTTAATGTGATCGATGATGCTGGCTGTTAGTAAGATGAACAGTAGAGGACTTATTGAGTCCCCCTGGTAAACTCCTCTTTTGACATATATTGGTCTAGTTTTTTCTTTCCCGACTCTCACTCGGATTGACCATTGTTGCATTGTCGTTTTCAATAGCCTTCTTATGTTTTTATGTATTGGTAATGTGAAAATTAATCTTTTCAGTTGCTTGTGACTGACTGAATCATAGGCTTTCTGAAAGTCATACCAGGCTGAGTAGTGCTTTTTCCTCTTCATTCTTGCTGATTGAGTGATGGCCTTGTCTATGAGTATTCCCTGTAGAGTTCCCCACACATTTTTTCTGACTAGTTGCTCTTTGGGTTTAGCCCACTCAGGTAGACTATCCGTCAGAATCGTTGTTATTGAGGCTGTGAGTATTTTGTAGTCAGTATTTAATAAGGCCTGTAGTTGGATGGTTCAGCTTCATTTCCTTTCTTGTGTATTAGGATAACTTCCGCCCTACAGTCAGTTTCGTCTAATTGATATGTTCCTTCTAATGCATTTATTATGAAGTTTATAAGGCACTCTTTTGCAGCTGGGAAGATTTTATACATGTAATTCGGGATGCAATCTTCTCCTGGGGCTTTCCAAGGGGATGCTCGTTTAAGTGCCTCCTGAATTACCTTTTCCATGTAGCTTTTTTCAAGTTGGTTTTCATAATTTTTGTTAGCTATGAAGCTCTGATATTTTCCTATCCATTTGTTCAAGCACGGAGTTGTTGTTATCTTGCGCTCCTCCTTAAATAGTTCTGTGTAGAATTTTTCTACGTCTTCTACTTTTGGTGGATGGACTTCTTGGTTCATCTGAATAACCCTCATCGATGGCGAGTCTTTAAATTTAGCCCTGAGGTTACTTGTTTCATATCTGGCCTTTTGCCTTTCGAGTTGTTCTTCGAGAATTTTGATACGATCTTTATTGCAAGCGATGTACTGCTTGGGCTTCATTTTAAGTTTTTTTATTTGTCTGGCTTCTGCTATTAATTGCCTACTGAACTTCCCACTTTTCCAATTGAGGATTTTTTCTGCATTTTCGTTGTGCTTCTTCAATTTTTCTAATTTTGATGCTGTCATTAAGTACTTAGGCTTCTCCTGTTCTTTTTTGATCAAGGTTTGCCTCAATAATCTGCCTGCAACATAGATTGCTTTTTTGCAGTGCTTCCTGATGTTGTTGGTATTTGTGTTGCCTGAACTTATTTGGTGTATGCGCTTATCTAAAATTGTGTTTACTTGCCGTACTAACATTTCGTTTCCTTTTCTAAGATAAAACTTCTTGATTTTTTGTCTTTTATTTCCTATTTTAAAGTATAATTTATTCAATTCAATTTCTAATTTACTCATCAGAGCTTTTTCGCTCTCTGAGAAAGAGTCCTCTCTCAAAGATTCATAATTTGTATGTGGATTTGACTCACCGGTTAGACTGTTCTCTATGCGAGTTTCTGGTTGGTTTATCTCATCCCCATTTGGCTGTATTGTGTGTTGCCGCATTTCACCCAGGCTGTCATTGTCACGGTTTATAATAATTTCATTCTCCTGTACCTCAGTTTCTTCTACTGTGGTTTTCATGTAATATATTTCAGGATATGTTTCTCGTAATTTTGTTGCTATGGCCTTTTCCGTTCGCTCAGGGAAAAGGTGCTTGATTTGGTTGATTCTTTTATATATTTGTTTTTCATCTCTACTAGAATACTGTCTCACCAGGCTTTCTAATTCTTCCTTCGTCCATTTCTTGGTCTTTGCTACTTTTGCTGGATTGTTTTTAAGTTCCAGGCATTTTTTCTTAATAGCCGGTAAGGATCGGCCAGGTAGACGTTCCTGTAGAACTAGATGATCATTGTTGGTGGTTGGGGTGTTCTTTTCGTTTAAATAACTGCGAACAATTTCAATTTCATGTTGTTTCCACGTAGTCATAACCTCAAATTAAGGTTCGCAACTGATCTTCGTTGCTTGATCGGTTTCACAATTCCTTCCAATTATTTGTATATGTTGTATTTGTTAATGGAACTGCTCAACACACTACTTTTGCACTCACAGGCCGAGATCACAGGTAAATTATAAAATTTTCCAGAGCACTTCCGATGCGTACGGTTTGCTTTAAAGCAGGTAGTATAGTCAAAGTAGTAGTATAGTGGTCAGTATCCACACCTGTCATGCGGGAGACCGGGGTTCAATTCCCCGCTTCTTTTGAATCAAATCTCCTCAAAAACATCTCTTCTGTGCATTAGGATGAGGAGAACAGTGTGGTAGCTGGCGTTTTTTGAATTGATGAGTCTCTTTTTCACTAAGAAAATCTTTTCTCAGAATAATAATTACACTCAAGACAGTAGTATATACTTGGTTTTTTTCAATTAAATTTAATGGTAATTGCTGTATATTATTGTTTTGAATGATTATTATTATAAATAAACATAGATCATAGTCTGAAATAAAAGTGTATCCTTCATCATTTCTCAAAATAAAAGAATTTATACTTATAGTGTTAGTTAGCCTGCGTTTTGTCAATTTATTTCTGGAAATTTTGTTGAATAAAGCTATAATTGAAAATTTAATAATGCGTTCTATCTCTGCCTGTCAAAATACGACATACCTATCGGTTAAGTAGGTACAGTGGGATTTCATTTTGACTGCTGGGCATATGTTGTTAAGTAAATAATATATATGCTACATAATATACATAACTTATCTCTGCATTTATTTCGACTTATTTGACTGCGAAGGTGTGAAAAATATTTTCTTGATTCACAAAAATAGCACCAATGAAATAAAGGTGTTTCCTGAACACTTACTTTCATCCTAAATGGTCCAATCACCAACGATATATAGAATACTTAGGTGTCTTTAATGTTTAATTTTTTTCAAAATATCGTCAAATAAAACGTTACCTCCACGGCGGGAATCGAACCCCGGTCTCCCGCGTGACAGGCGGGGATACTGACCACTATACTACTTTGTTGCTGGTTGTTATGGGGAGATAGTGACGACGGAGGAACATAATCACTTTATAGGATTATTACAAAAAAATTTAGGCCTCAAGAACTTAGAGATTCAAATCCTTTTAAATAAGTGTTCTTACAGTGTTGCTGTCTCCACGAGTAATATTCTAATTAATCATTTAAGTATAAGATAACTGTGATATATTTCATTGTAGATACTAATAACTGTGATATACAATTAACACTGAATGATAAAATGTATTAATTGATTTAAGATATGTAATCCACACCAACGAAAACATCGGTACAATATTGATTTCATAAGTAATATTGTTATGATAGGATGTATGAAATTAAGTGCAATAAATATATACTACCGAGGACTTGTCAGATTTGTTGTAAAATGTTATTGATCGATAATATAGGGTGGGTTTGTTCATTAACCCCTGTATTTGAATTGTACCGTATTCATGCTGAACTTGGGAGACCAATTAAGGTTTTATAATGTAGTGTTAGCTACCCTGCATATTGTCAATTTTTAGAAATTTTATTTGAATCAAGTTATGGTTAGTTTCCCCGTGTTTTTATTTTTCTGAAAAACATAATCTAAGTTTTTGCTCCATTTGTAGTGCGTACTGGTTCGAAATTAAAATGTACGTATTCTCTTTCAGCCGAATTGGACATTGAAAAAATTTTATAATATTCAAAATTCTAAAAATATTTAAGCGTATTTTCCCCGTACTGTATTTTACGAGTACTAACACCATCATACATATGAATTAGATACTCTTTTGCAATTATTATTTGAAAAAATATTCCTCCACGGCGGGGAATCGAACCCCGGTCTCCCGCGTGACAGGCGGGGATACTGACCACTATACTACCGAGGACTTGTGTAACATTGTGGTAAAATATAATATTTCCATGGAAAGGCAACTGTATATAAGTTTTCCTTCAATTTTATGAACTTATATTATGTTAGCAATATTACTTAATTTGTTATGATAGGATGTATGAAATCAAGTGCAATAAAAAGTATACTACCGAGGACTCCTGTATTTCTGATATTGTGAGATACTGAATGTGTTACGTTAACCGTATTTAAATGTTAGTAATAAAAAAAGTAATTAATTCAATTATTATGAATACATGCTGAATTAGTGAAATAAGTTAAATTTCATAATTCTTCAGTTTTCTATGAATACCTTTACACCTCGCTACGTCCCTGCGTCATTGTAATGAATAAAATTTTCTAGAATTTCAATATTCTGTTGCAGAATTTTCATATTATATTATTGATCACCAGATCACCCGAAGAGGCAGAAACGCAAACCGATACTGAAGCACATGTAATAAATAGTCTTTTTTATTTCGCCGGTTCCATGGTGTAATGGTTAGCACTCTGGACTCTGAATCCAGCGATCCGAGTTCAAGTCTCGGTAGAACCTGGAATAACTACATTTTATTAAATTATAGAACTAATGTGAAAATTAGTCTGTTTTGTGAAAACATAGTTTTTCGGAAGTAAGATTATTTGGAATTCATATACATAGATTTGTGTTGTTTGAAAATGGATGAACTAGTGTCCAATGAAATTTATCAACATTTTAAACCTTATAATATTAACACTGCTGGTGCGATTCAACAACACACAACCTCCAGATATCTTAAAATAAAAATCATTCTACAGAAATATTAAACTCCCTGCTGGGCAGGGCCGGATTGATCCTCTCCGGGCCCCAGGTCTCTTCAAGTTGATAAAGGGATATAACTTCCAGATGATTGACTCCAGGTATCCTGTTACTTCAAAGTCATATCTGACATTGCAACAACATGGTTATTTTGACTTGATGCTGCAGCATCACCTTACCTGACTCGTTAGCTTTATTGAAATGGTCTTGATGAATAGGTTATAGATAAGTGATGAATGATGATCCATGTTGTATTATGGGTTAGGAAAGAGAAATGAGACAGGACGCGGTTATTTTAAATTTGATCTCATTAAACGCAATAAAATACAATAAACGAAAGAAAACAGTCTTGTGAAGTACAAATTGAAAAAAATCCAAAATATTTATTGGTTTTGTACAATACAGTAAGATTAAATATTAACTATTCTAATTTTTTTTAGAAACAAAATCGTTTAAAACATCTTGGAAGTTGACCCTTTCTAATACATTATTTTCAGTGGCCATTATCGACAATGAATTCAAACTGTTGTTGGACAAGTGCGTTTTCGGGGTAAGTGCATAGAAGCCCTCTTCTGTTCTGTTAAGCTTGAGTCAGAGAGCTACCAACTGTGGGTTCTGTTGCGAACTTTATAACCATAAAAACTTTGCCAGTAGAGGCGCTCCAGGGCAGTGCGCTTCAGTATCGGCGCTGTTTCAAAGTGACCATGTGGTTTAGTCTCGTGTGTCAAGTTGGAAGGAGTCTAGGAAAAAAAAAAGGAAACACACGTGTTTCATTCCTCCCTGAAGTATGTGTCAGGGAGGCGGGCAGCTTGAGTTTGGGATTAACTCCTTCAGCCAGATCAGAGGATACACTTGTATGTACAAGTGCATTAAGGATAGCTGAGACGGGATATTTATGGAACATAGGAAGTGTGGGCAGGGTTCAGAGGATTAATACTGGCCCAGCATTCGCCTTACAAGTTTGCAAGCAGTGACTTACATTACCATGAGGAAACCTCTGAGAAAAACTCATGGCAGACCAGTCGGCCCCGGGGTTTGAACCCGTAACCTCCCAAATACTAGCCAGCGTACCTAACATACTCGACTAACTAGCTTGGTCGGAGTCTAGGCAACAACACCGAGAATATAAAGGACTCGAGGCTGCCGAGTGACGTCACAACAGGCAGGCAGACCGGAAGTCACATCGTTGTGCGTTGGATAACGCGAACCGCTACAGCAATAGGTTTTTCGAAATTTTTGAAGGGCTTTCTGTTTAAAGAGGGTACCAGTCGTCAACTGAGCCCTTCTTTGTACCCCATACGATTTTATTATGGAAAAACGAAATTTCAAAGCAAATACCATTACTACCAAAACTTATGTAACCAAAGTATTCAATTTGCGAATTTTGCATGACGCCAATCGGTCGTTTAATTTTCCACAGTAATTTTTAACGAGTGTTTACTGTACAGGTAATCACAATTCTCATGAATTGTATGAATATTACTTTTACTATCATTATGTAGATGGTCGTTTTCTGAGAGAAATTTCAAAGTATATTGAGTAAGAAATGTCCGTTTATTATAAACTGTTAAAAAAATTTCCTCGAAATCATCTGAAATTTTGTTAAATATTATATATGCATATAAAACTATTCGTACGATAACGTCTAAAGGTGAATTATTTTGGAAACTGTCCTCAACATCTAACATATTCAACGCCAATGAATCTAATAAACTGGAAATATGTTTTAAAACTTTTTCAATTTCATCGCTTTTCTCAGGAACAAGTTTTTCAGCGTTTTTGTCGATATTATGCAACAAATCTTTGATTTCACTTATATTATGGGAAGTAAAGGGAGTCTTCGAATCAGGTTTAAGGTCGTTTCGCACTATTTGTATTTCGCATTCATATAAAAATGTTTCGACTTAAATCGGAGCTTATTATTACTGAGTACGTCATTACAGGCCCGGGAGAATATTTCAATCTGAATAATGTGACTTTACTAGTATCATTTATTTTGAACCAGCCTTTAGGCAGTTGAAATGAGTTTAAAACATCAAGAAACTGTTCGAAATCATTATATGAAGATCTTTTTTCACAAGCTTCAAATTCGAACTTTTATTTTCAAATTGGCGTAGTTTTTCATCACGACTAAGGCGAAATTTAATTGTTTTTGATAAATAAGAAGGACAAGTTGGGAGTATGGTGCGCACAGCATCGTGTTTTAGTCTAGGAATTTTCAAACTAACAGTTATATACTCGCCGGTTTTGGAATCCGTTGCAGTAGAACAAGTGATTATATTTTCCTCGGCAGAATGTAATTCACAGACCCTAGAGAACTTCGATGGAGAAAAACTTTCCCGGTGAATAGCTGCCACCCATTTAGCAGACATCACTACATCCGTTGGAAAACGGAAAAGGTGTACTTTTGGTCCATTTTTATAGTTACCGCGGTACACAGCAATTATATGGCATTTTGAATATTTCGTTTCGGTGACACACCACTACCACTGAACAAAAATAGCACACTAATTAATCCTGTTACAACAAATCACAAAAAAAACAAGGGAGAAAAACCCACGCCGCTTCTGTGAGGAAGTAAACACTGAAAAAGTAGGATTAAGCGGTGAAGATGAATTCGCTTATACCTCGCTGTGCTTACGTCACGCCACTCTGACGTCAGAGTCCCCAGTCCTTTATATTCTCAGTGTTGTTGGTCTAGGTCATCTCAGTTGATCCACCACATTTTACAATTTTTTGCATATTTCTCATACTAAGTACATACTTTTAATATTGCAGTTCTAGAATAAAACTTGAATTGAATTATATTTTTTCATTTCACCTGAGTTAGGCTGTACTCTGCACTTACCTCAAAAAATTGAGGTGTCGGGGCAAGTGCGCTAGTCAACAGTGGGACAAGTGCAGGATGCTACGCACTTGCCCCCTCACGATTTTTATTTAAGAAAAATGGAAGAAGAAGACAGAGCAGAGAGAAGATGCTAAGACTTCAAAAAAGTTAATGACATGGCTGTTGGTGACTGGGTCATCGTTCAATTTTTGGGCAAGAAAACGATCAATGAATTTGATGAAGATGAGCCAATGATATCACCAAAAATTGGTAGGCGAGGGGAAGCTATTTTTAATATTGATTTATCTAGTTACAACATTCAGTGATGAATATTGTTTTACTTATTTCCTAGTTACGTAAAAGTACCAAATATTTTTTTTTATTGTTGTATTGTAGAATTTTGAATTTTTTACATAATTCTGATACCCTTTTGTGAGGAAAAGTCTTGCGATTTTGTTGAATTTTTATAGTATAATGTTTGAGTTGTTCAATGGAAATAAATATAAAACGTTGATCACATTTTTAAATTGGTTTTTTTCTAACCACCCAGTAAATTTCTGTTCGACAAGCTGTCAAACTCTGTATCTCAGAGAGTTATGCTCCGATTTGAAAAAATTCAAAAACCATTCAAACATCAGGAATCGAACTATCTGGCACTTGCCCCGTCGTGCACTAATTAGTCTTTGTAACGTTTCGAAGGCTGGGTTATACACTTGCCCCATTTTATGGGGCAACTCCATACTAGGGACCTTTTTTTTCTTTTCGTTTATGAAACATGTAAATTTCGATTTTTCGCGGAATCCTATGACACAGAACAATACAGAAGTGGTAGAAGTTTCTTTTGCAAAACTAATAATCTCTCTAGCATAAAAAGCAGATTTTATGTAGCTGTTTAAAGGTGAACTCGACAAAATGTATAGCGCACTTGCCCCACCTTACCTCATATATATATATATATATATATATATATATATATATATATATATATATATATATATATATATATATATATATATATATATATATATATATATATATATATATATATATATATATATATATATATATATATATATATATATATATATATATATATATATATATATATATATATATATATATATATATATATATATATGTATATATACATATACGTACATATTCTCGGATTTTGTAGTCGTAGCATGGACGTATAGAGGGAAAGATGACGCGCCTGGTCGCCCCGATACCATCTGCGTGAACGACCGATTGGCAACAACGATACTGTATCAGATGCCCGTTTATTTTCATATCTACGCCAGATTCAGATTAAGGTATTGTGTGCGGCTCGGTGCGCACCCTTCAGAGCCTGGATCGTGTCCTCTGGGCCGTTTTTGATTGATGGTAATTTATGTATCTGGCGCGAATATCGAGGATTTGGATTTAGTGAAGACAGCCATAATATGGAATGATGAATAAAAACGACGAAAATTTAGAGTGGGGAATTTTTGTATTCATTCGGTGTGCACAATATGTTTTTTGAGAATTGATTTTCTCAAAAATGCTAATCTCTACCGACTAGACTTTATAAAGCCACGAATGTCGTGGCGAAACGTCAACTTTTTAATAAAATCGAGTTTTTTGAGATTCAACAAGCTTGTTGTTGCTAATAATTATCAAGAGATTAGAAATAGTTCACAGGCAACAACAATTCGAATAAATAATATAATATATATATATATATATATATATATATATATATATATACAGGGTGTGTCGAAAGTAAGGTAAAATATTCAAGGAGGTGCATCTACATGAAAAAATAATGATAGTTTGCCGCATAAACTATGGTCCGAAAAGACACTTTAAAACATTTAATTTATCTTATTAAGTACTAGATTTGTTTTAATAATTTCATGTTATTAGTTATTGTTGGTACATTAATAAACATTCAATTATAGCCATACGACCATACAGAGAAATGTTTCTGATTTTTTTACGCGAAAACCATGCGTCCTACGGAAAAAAATTCACATATTAAATTTGCTCTAAATAAAAAAGGAAAAAAAGAATTTTTCATTTTTAGAAAAAGCAGCGGCGTACCATTTTTTCTCCAAAAATATTTAGTCCGAATCCCATACGGACGCCACTGGTGGAAATTTAAAAACATATTTTCACACCAAACGATGCTCTTTAATGCATAAAAGCTGTATACTAAATTTCATAAAAATATTTAAAGTGGTATGAAAATGACAATAAAAAATTAATTTTTTTTTTAACTTTATCACCCCCACCCCCCAGGGGCGGCTAGTCAATGGCGGCTAAGGAGGCTAAGCCTCCTCAATAATATTCCGTGTATCACTAATATATTATATTGAATAGTTAGCATTCAGCATATTCATATTAATCAAAATCATATTATTTTATGCACCTACCTTCCTTTCAACCTACATTATATAATATAATTTATTAATTAAGTTAGAAGGTATTTACATTTACTTCATTTCATTCATTTCAAGATTTGTGGTAACGCTGCGGAGGCTTAGAAAGGTATATTCTCAACGTTCATTATGCCTGCCACAGAAAAGCAAACAACGGTGCAAATACTCCGAATGAATACTTCATTGCAATAGAAAAGCAAAACACATGTAAATGGCAACACCGATAGAGACCCAGACTCATACAATGTCGACCAATCACAACTATAGAATTTCGCGTGAAATTAATTGAATCGTAGTGTGATCGTAGTTACTAATGGCCGTAACAGCAGCGTGTTTACTTATATTGCTCGCGTATTGTTTTAAAATGAGTTTGGTTACTGAAGTTAATTTCAAAAATTTCAATGGTGACTTAGTGGAATATTTGTTATCCCATAACTTCAGTGCACTAAGTTATGAGGATAAAGTTTTGGTAAAAACATTGCGACCAAAACGAAAGAAATTCAGTTATGTAGATATGGAGCTTCACTATATGCAAATATTTTATGAAATTTTGAATACTATTAGGGGTCAAATAGAAAAAAGGTTCTCTGATTTGAAAGAACTGCATTTCTTCGACTTACTCAATAAAAATTTGTTAACCGGATTTTCGGCTAATTTTTCAGATAACCTTTTGGAAAATTTATGTCAAAAATACACTTTTTTGATGAGGTGGCCATAAAAAGTGAACTGTGTGTAATGACAATGAAATTTTGGGGCAAAATGAAAATCATGTGAGGACTATTAAATACCTTTTTGATAATGATTTGAATCAAGATTTACCCCAAGTTTATAAACTCTTATGTCTAATTGTTTATATCCCGGTGACATCGGCTTCCGTAGAGCGCTCGTTTTCCACTCTTAAGAGAATTAAAACTTATTTACGAAATTCAATGAGCCAGGATCGTTTGAAAAATATTAGTTTGTTGTCTATTGAAAAGGAATTGGTAAAACTTTTGGCGAAAGACAAAAAATTTCATGAGGATATTATAGATCATTTTGCTAACGTTAAAGATCGCAGAATCCCGCTAATTTTCAAAAATATATAATAACTTTTTAGTTGCTCTCACCAGCTGTTAACAAATTCGTTAAGTAGGTAGGTAGGTACCTATTTTGTGAAAGAAAAAAAAATTTGATGAATAGATGAATTGATTAATTGGCTGAGAAGAGTTTTTGTGAATATTGTAAATAGGAGTTGTAGGTCTCAAGGTAGACACTCGAAAATGAAAACAAATTAATAGCTTAGGGTGCTTGTTTTACTTTGATTTCTTTAAATTATAAGGCGGTTGACCTTGAAATCCTAAAAATTTTCGCCTATGGTGAATTTTTTAGCACCTCTTGTAGCCTCCTCAAACCAAAACCTCACGAGCCGCCACTGATATATATATATATATATATATATATATATATATATATATATATATATATATATATATATATATATATATATATATATATATATATATATATATATATATATATATATATATGTAATATATACATATATTCATATAAATTGTTACGTTATTTTCACTAGATTATTAGATCTTAAGGAAATGAAAATTTAATCGTTACAAGGCGAACGACAGCTGTTCGCCGGAGAGCAATAATGGGTGTGAGTTTATTCTTCTAGTAACTGATTCTGAATTGAATTAAACACTGATTTAAATGAAATGATATTTTATGAGGGCGCCAATTAGTTCGCGTCTAATTAAACTGATTCAATTCATGTTACACTAATAAACTCAAGAATGACAAAAAATATGATAAGGAAATAATGCAATAAATAGTGAACAAAAAATAGTTATTTATGTACCAAGTGCGTTATATGGATCCTAACGCCTGGAGGGAAACATTCGACCCGAGGGATGAACTAGTAACCCACGTGGTGCATACAAGATATTATTTTTCACGAAAAAATTATTTTATTATAATGAAAAATTGGTTCATTGGTCCTATACTTTCCATTTTCCTTCTCATAGTAGGCATTGCATTTGTTGATATTTTGACGTTTGTGAATATTTTTGTCATCATATTTAGTGAATGTCAACATTGCTGCATTCTTTCTGTAGTCTTATAGAAATAATGGAAATTAAAACGAATTTACTTAAGAGTATCATAAAAAATGTAGCCAAAGCTGCGAATAATTCATTGCCGGAGAAATCCAGAATCGTATACGACAAGGATAATGAAGTATTTAATCAATGAAAGTTGCTTCAGTTGTCCTCGTACAATGAGCAGGCGTTATGATCCATAATGCCCGCTCATAACGCCCTAGGGTATAATGAGTGTATTATAGCAACCGTATCTAAGGTAAAATCAACAAATGATATACAAGTAAAAAATAAATATATATATATATATATATATATATATATATATATATATATATATATATATATATATATATATATATATATATATATATATAAATATATATACAGGGTGTCCCAAATTCGAGGGTGACCATTGGGATTTCGGAAACTATAAGAGATACGAAGTCGGTTAAATCATAGCGAAGTTGCGCAATTTTATGAGCAATAAAATGCCGTTTTCAAATTTGAAAAATTCCGAATACTTCTGAAGATAATCGCAAAAAACCGAAATTTTGTGAAATGGGTTTTATTTTGTCCTCGCCTCATTTGAAGAGATATTTCAAAAGGAATACCACTTTGTTATTGTCACATTTCTTCCTTTATAATATAGTGGTATTAAATTTCAAATCCGACGTTTCGTTTCCGAGATTATATCATCAACTTTATTTTTTTAAATACGGACCTGGATTTTTTATTACGTTTTTTGGTAGCTTATTACCACCTTAAAGCAATGACGTATCATAAAAATTGAAAAATTATTGGCATCTATAAAAATGTCTAATTTACATTAAATCAAAGATGTCTGTGAAACAAAAGAACCAGAACTAACCTGGAAATGTCATAATATTTTATTTATTTCATACAGCTGTCAGATTTTCAGCTTCTGTCATTTATTTTCACCTGCTAAAAATGTTTTCAAACCTAGAGAAGCGTGATATGCTACGGATATATTACGCTTCCGGTAGAAATTTCAGAATTTCCAGTGAATGATGTCTTCAAGCAGATCCCGAGCGATTGCAGCCGCATGAAAACTTTTTTGCCAAACTTGATAGAAATTTGGTGGAATTTGGAAGTTTTGGTAAGCCCAGAAGTCAATATGGCCGTCGTGTAAATCCAGAGCAAGAGGAAAATATTTTAAATTTGGTAAGCTGGAGTTGATATTGAGATAATAAGTTTCCTATTAAGCATTTTTTTAAAGGTCAATAATGCTCCAAGAGGTTGTATTAGGCAATTTCAAAATGAACTTCAAATGCCTCGCATGCGAATATGGAGAACCTTGCGTTCAAATAATTATCGGCCCTACAAAATTCATATAAGCCAAACACTTTTACCGGGAGATAATGTAATTGGCTTGCTAACAAACTGACAGAAGATGATAACTTTTTGTTTAAAGTAATATGGACCGATGAATGTAGTTTTTCAACAGACGGTATATTTAATAACGAACATTATTGGTCAATAGAAAATCCAAGGCAGAATGCGGAAGTAAGACCACAAGGGCGAAGATCTTTTAATGTGTGGGTAGGAAAATTCTCGGCCCTGTAATATTCGAAGGTAGTTTAACCTCAGAAAGGTACATTGAATTAATACTAAACCCTATTCTGGAGCAATTAGAAGATGAGCCTTTAAACATTTTAAGGCAACTGTGGTGGCATCAAGATGGTGCTCCCCCTTATAATGGTCGAATAGTTACGAATTTATTGAATACAACGTTTTTGAATCAATGGATGGGTAATCAGGGACCTGTGCGTTGGCCTGCCAGAAGTCCGGACCTGAATCCTCTGGATTATTTTCTCTGGAGATACTTAAAAAATCGTTTGTACCGTGAAATACCAGATGATATTAATCAATTGTGTCTTAATTTATATCGAGAAATACGATCAATTCCTGCTAGAGTAATTCAGCGGTCGATTTCAAGATTAAGAATGCAAAATGCATTGAAGCAGAAGGTCTTCAGTTTGAATATCTTTTATAATATTTGTTATATAATTTATTGTTGTTTTGGTTATTGCTGTTTTGTTTTAATAATTTTAAAGCTTGCTAGCGTAAATTAAATTTGTTACATTAGATATTTTTATATATTTTTTTAATTTTTCGATTTTTGTGATACGTCATTACTTTAAGGTGGTAATAAGCTACCAAAAAACGTAATAAAAAATTCAAGTCCGTATTTAAAAAAATAAAGTTGATGATGGTATCTCGAAAACGAAACGTCGGATTTTAAATTTAATAGCACTATATTATGAAGGAAGAAAGGTGACAATAACAAAGTGGTATTTATTTTAAAATATCTCTTCAAATAAGGCGAGGACAAAATAAAACCTATTTTACAAAATTTCGGTTTTTTGCGAATATCTTCAGAAGTATTCGGAATTTTTCAAATTTGAAAACGGCATTTTATTGATCATAAAATTGCGCAACTTTGCCATAATTTAACCGACTTCGTATCTCTTATAGTTTCCGAGATCCCAATGGTCACCCTCGAATTTGGGACAGCCTGTATATATATATATATATATATATATATATATATATATATATATATATATATATATATATATATATATATATATCACAAAAAATAATCATTATAATAACTATATGATATTGTGAAAAATATAACTTTGTGACAATTCTTTAGGCCTAATATCTCCACAATGAAGACACCTAATTACCAAGTAATTAAAAATTTTGACCTCAAATGCTTAAGAAAGTAATATAACTACTGCTGAAGATTGTAATGTTACTTTAAGTCTAAAATGTTTTGCGAATTGAATATTAGTGTATGAATATGATTGAACAAACAAAACAGTGAATTCAAGGTTCCACCGAGATTTGAACTCGGATCGCTGGATTCAAAGTCCAGAGTGCTAACCATTACACCATGGAACCGATTAATTAATTTTAACCTAATTATTTATTCGTATATCTTTATCTCAATTTTACCGATGATAGTGAGGTATTGTCAATAATAAATTATAATTGAGTGTTACATATGGATATTAGATAATGTGGTTCTTCAACAGCTGCATTTTTCCAGAAAATATTAGATTATTGTAATGTATAGAAAGTGAGGTATGGAAGTTATATTCATATTAGACATTGCGTCAACATTTTTCAAATTTTAATTACATGAAGTGAAACACTTTCCAATTTGAAAAAGAAATCAAATTACTTGAGTTGATAGCGAAAAATAATGGTTATAAATAGTCTATTATTAATAAACTTATATCCAAAAAACTCGTTCGCAGCAAGCTGCATTAGAAAATCAGGTTTACAGCTATCCAGTTTGAAAAATCTGTCTATTCCATTTTTTTCTCCAAATTCAAACCAGCTTCCCTATCGATATTGCCAACTTTAAACCCAATTGCTTCAACAATTGCCCTTTATCCCCCTGACCGATTCGTACCAAAAACAATCCCATCCAAGATGACATAAGAAACTTCCAACTTCCAAATCTATTGCTGTCTATCGCGCAAACAAGATGTATTTCCTTCCTTCGGGGGGCCAACCCCGCAACCAATTCGTACCAAAAGCAATCCCATTCAAGATGCCATACGAAACTACCTACTTATAAACTTTCAACCCTATTGCTCCAAAATTGAGGCCTTTACAAACAAGATTTGTTCCTTCCTCTGGGGGGTTAACCCCCCACTTCGTACCAAACGCAATAACATCCAAGATATCATACAAAACTACCATATTGCTACAAAATTGCGCCCTTGATCGTGTAAACAAGTTTAAAATACCTACAGGAACGAAAAACTATCTTGGTCCCAGGTTCAACTTTGCTAATCGCACCAATTTTAATAAGCAGGACTACAAAATGAAAACCTGCTAAAAACAACAAAAATTGCTCCGCAAGTCAAAAATACTTTGTCTCAAAATTAAGTCACAAGATTTGCAATAGGTTGAATAAATGCAATATAAGATCTATAAGTATATAAAATAAGGACAGACGAACAGTCTTTGAGAAATCTGGAGTATATAAATTAAAATGTATCGATTGTGATTATTTTTATATTAGTCAAACTCAAATAATGAAAAACATACTTTTTGACCATTGTCAATTTAAGCTGTTTTTTCGCTAAACAAAAACCTTGAATTTTAGGTTCCACCGAGATTTGAACTCGGATCGCTGGATTCAAAGTCCAGAGTGCTAACCATTACACCATGGAACCGATTAATTAATTTTAATTCAATCAAATATTCTCATATTCGATATCTTGATAAATTATTGATAATATTGTGAGATATTGTAAAGTATAAATTAAATATTCAATGTTACATTATGGATATCAAATAATGTGGTTGCTCGGCATTATTATTCGTATATATCGTGAAAATAATTGACTATTGTAATATACCGAAAGGTAACAGTGAGGTACTGAGGTGATTTTCAAATTCGTTTTATACCTCCTTCAGAAAACAAACCTTGGGAAACCCCTTTCCCAAGTGCTTATGTGGAAATTTTTCAAAAGATATTGAAATGAATTATTAAAAACGTATTCAAAGTTCAGGGTTTTAGGGCTCTCTTCACTCTAGTCTAGACTCTAGAGCACTAGTTTTGATAGAGTACTTCCCTAGCAGCAGGGCCGGATTAACCATTAGGCAGAGTAGGCTACTGCCTAGGGGCCCCGCTTCGACTGAGGGCCCTTACATGCACCAAGAAAAAGAAATTTCATCAAATGAAAGTTTTATTTGAAAATTTCTATGAAATTTCTCAAAAATATTATTGCTTTCGACGCATGTTGTCAATTGATGAAATACTTCATACATACAGAACCATCTAGTATCGAGTAGTAGAACTAATAAACTGTCTTCGTTCAACAATGTCTCACAATCGTATATCTGTATATATATATATATATATATATATATATATATATATATATATATATATATATATATATATATATATATATATATATATATATATATATATATATATATTGATTCACGGTGGATGGCACATTAGGCGTTTCTGGTGAACGATACGATGGATCAATTTGAAAATTTAATGGAGGTCATAGTCGGACATTCTCTACTCAACTAAAATATTTCTGGTAATGCGGTGTTGCCACTTCTATTAGAAAGTAGTAGCAACTTTGATTTTTCGAATAGAACACCCTGTATTTAATATTATTTTTAGAATCTCCAACAATTTCCCAATAACTTTTCATGATATTTCCCTGTACCTATCTGTTACCGTTTTCGAATTAAAAATTATTTTCATTTTTTTTCTTCGGAAATCAGGACCTATTGAAACGCTGATATCTTTGAGTTGAAGAATACTATGGTTTCGAAATTTGGGTTGGACTTTGGTGATACTTGGGGGATTTCTACACTTCAGTCTAATCTGCGTTACTGCAATACAGGGTGGTAAAAAAATTCAGTTCACATGCTTGAAAAAAGTGAGTGAAAGTTGATTATTTCAAATGGAATGCCCTGTATATTATTGAAAATTCGAAAATTTGCTGGATTTTGCTTTTTATCGATGTATCTCATACCTATACCTAACTAGTCTGGTTTCAGACTTATTAGCATTTATTTGTGAAAATGTTCCTACTACTTTCTAATAGAATTGGCAACACCGTAATACTTATATATATATATATATATATATATATATATATATATATATATATATATATATATATATATATATATATAATATATACTAGCGGGACCCGTCGCGGCTTCGCCCGCGTATCCATATATGTATACGTATGAATTTATTAAGATATAGTTCATATTCGTAATTGGGAAAATTAATATTTTAATAATTTTTTTTTAAACACGTACTCGTGGCGCTTTATGGTTTTCGAGCATGGTGAAGACAATTAAAAAAAGGATAAAATTTATCAAATCATTTGTTTATTTGTATAAAAATCCAATTTGTTAACATGTATTAAATTAAAATTTTTAATATGAATAATAGCCAATAAAAAAAACAGACTCACTCCTTTTTCACCCCTAAATGATGGTATTTCAAAAAACTGGAAACTACTTTCTAAAGTTAATTTTACTTAATATTTTCGTTAAAGAGCGGGATCACTAAGTCCATTATTTTGCGAGATTCAGCCAAAAATAGCCAATATACGAAAAACACATTTCACCCTCTTTCAACCCCTAAATGATACAACATCAAAAAATGCAGGAAATGGTTTTTTAATAAAATTATAAGGAACATTGTAGTGGAAGAACGGAATCGCTAAGTCGATTATTTTTCCGGAAATAGCCAATATAAAAAAAACAGACTTACTCCTTTTGCACCCCTAAATGATGGAATTTCAAAAAACTGAGAAACTACTTTCTAGAGTTAATTTTACTAAACATTTGCGTGAAAGAGCGGGATCGCTAAGTCCATTATTTTGCGAGAATCAGCCAAAAATAGCCAATATACGAAAAACACATTTCACCCTCTTTCAACCCCTAAATGATACAACATCAAAAAATGCAGAAAATGGTTTTTTAATAAAATTATATGGAACATTGTAGTGGAAGAACGGAATCGCTAAGTCGATTATTTTGCCGTAAATAGCCAATATAAAAAAAACAGACTTACTCCTTTTGCACCCCTAAATGATGGAATTTCAAAAAACTGAAAAACTACTTTCTAGAGTTAATTTTACTTAACATTTTCGTGAAAGAGCAGGATCGCTAAGTCCATTATTCTGCGAGAATCAGCCAAAAATAGCCAATATACGAAAAACACATTTCACCCTCTTTCAACCCCTAAATGATACAACATCAAAAAATGCAGAAAATGGTTTTTTAATAAAATTATAAGGAACATTGTAAAGGAAGAACGGAATCGCTAAGTCGATTATTTTGCCGGAAATAGCCAATATAAAAAAAACAGACTTACCCCTTTTGCACCCCTAAATGATGGAATTTCAAAAAACTGAGAAATTACTTTCTAGAGTTAATTTTACTTAACATTTTCGTGAAAGAGCGGGATCGCTAAGTCCATTATTTTGCGAGAATCAGCCAAAAATAGCCAATATACGAAAAACACATTTCACCCTCTTTCAATTCCTAAATGATACAACATCAAAAAATGCAGAAAATGATTTTTTAATAAAATTATAAGGAACATTGTAGTGGAAGAACGGAATCGCTAAGTCGATTATTTTGCCGGAAATAGCCAATATAAAAAAAACAGACTTACCCCTTTTGCACCCCTAAATGATGGAATTTCAAAAAACTGAGAAACTACTTTCTAGAGTTCATTTTACTTAACATTTTAGTGGAAGAACGGGATCGCTAAGTCCATTATTTTGCGAGAAACATCAAAAAACACGTTTTACCCTTTTTTTTATTTTTATTTAATTTTAAAAAATCCCGTCTTAGTGGGAATCTACATGATCAGACTTAACTTCCCACCAAATTTCAGAAATTTAAAAAATATGGTTTTTGCTGTAGACTGGATTCAATTTTTCGGCTTGTATTATATATATATAATATAAGGTTATTGATGTTTTAAAAAGGATTTTATTGACATGTTAATGTTACTTCACGGAATTCGTGAATTTTCCTAAATATTTAAAAAAAGTCAATAATTTTATGAAGAAATGTTAAAGAAAAACGAATAAGGTTGAGATAATTGTGTATATTGTAGTATCCAATAACCCAAGAGTTTGATAAGACTTAAAGTTTTTAAAATGAAAATATAAAAAGAAGTGTATATTCCTTCGGGAATATCATGCCGTTATTTTTCGTATTTACAAGGATCCTAGAGCGATGACCTAAAAATAAAAATGATTAAAATACCACCGAGCATTTTCGGGTCATTTTGGAGCTCGATACATCCCTGGGGAAAGGAGTAGTAGGGGGTTTATCCCCTATCCTAGATATGTTCGGGCAGACTACCGGGAACATGTGTATGCGCTAGAGGATTGCCTCTGGGAATGCTGATAACGTTACAGTCATCTATACCAAGGAGAGTGCAACCTATAAATAACCGATTCGGAGCAATTCGTGCAATCTTTTCAGCCATACTGAACACTCCTCATTATTGGTTCGGTGAAAACGTGAGTCGAAAACAAGAAAGTTGTAATGTAAAAGTGAATCGCGTAATTAAGTACATTTGCGTGTTTAGCGGTCTCGTTTAAGCGTTATTCTATGATGAAGAGCTAATATTATGTAAAAAAAAGGAGGGGCAATATGGTGATCTCAAATTTCTACGTTCAGGGGCAAACGTGATTGGTTATCGCAAACGTCTTGCGTATACGTTTCACAGTCATAAAACTCGTAAAACACCGATTTTTGGCGGGTTTTCACTTTGAAAACCTGCTTATTAAAATGGATTAGCATCTTGGACCTAAGGCCAACATAGTTTTCGTTTCAGGACTTTTTATGATTCGTGGCACCAAAAACTCAATTTCATATCTCTCTCTCTCTCTCTCTCTATATATATATATATATATATATATATATATATATATATATATATATATATATATATATATATATATATATATATATATATATATATATATATATATATATATATATAAAACTAAGTAAAAGTGGGTACTCGGCAAAGAGAGGGGCTGGATAATTGACAAAACAACCAATTGCCAATTTACATCTATATTTCGGCCCTATATTGGGACCTTCATCAGGATGCTGAAAATTACACGCGTATCAGACCAAATAAACAGGTACAAAGTTAAAAGCTTACTTACACATTGGCTAGTTGTACATAATAAGTTCCAGAGAACAATTTGTAAAATACATATTAATTTAGTAATATTAAGATCCTAGCAATACTGTGACACATAGAATTCAACAAAACAAAAAAACAAAGAGGTTATAAAATACAATTCACGTCAAAAATCGAACCACAGAGAAATACCACCAACTTGCTCGACCGCTCGACAACCATAAAAGATCTTCTTATTCTTCATGGTTGTCGGGCGATCGAGCAAGGTGGTGGTATTTCTCTGTGGTTCGATTTTTGACGTGAATTGTATTTTATAACCTCTTTGTTTTTTTGTTTTGTTGAATTCTATGTGTCACAGTATTGCTAGGATCTTAATATTACTAAATTAATATGTATTTTACAAATTGTTCTCTGGAACTTATTATGTACAAGTAGCCAATGTGTAAGTAAGCTTTTTGTACCTGTTTATTTGGTCTGATTCGCGAGTAATTTTCAGCATCCTGATGAAGGTCCCAATATAGGGCCGAAATATAGATGTAAATTGGCAATTGGTTGTTTTGTCAATTATCCAGCCCCTCTCTTTGCCGAGTACCCACGTTTACTTAGTTTTCAATAATACGGCAAAATCTCTTAGTTATATATATATATATATATATATATATATATATATATATATATATTTATATATATATATATATATATCTATATATATATATATATATATATATATATATATATATATATATATATATATATATATATATATATATAACTGAGATTGAATTCTCGCACATCACTTGGTGAACCATCATTAAGAATAAAGTTTAAACTTTATAATAAAACACACTTGGCTTAAGTTTCACTATATAAAAATATTTAGATACTGTATTTGGCTGTAAAGGATTGTCGACATGTTTCGAGTTATGAACTCATTATCAAGACTGACTACAGGAGAGTATTACATCTTATTTTATAAAACAGACAAAAGCAAAGGTGATACCTGAAAATCAATTTTTTCGTTTACAAGGGATAATTTACTATTATGGGCGGAACTTATTTCAAGAATTTCAAGAAGGTCAAGGCGCTTTCCTTTGTTGCCTGAATGCAACGATTGGGTTTTATTGAAATCCAGGACATGATTAAATTTTATACAATTTTCGGAAAAGCCTGTGGTATTTTTATTTTATTAAATTGATTTTTCATGTTCTTCAACACGAATGTTTATTTTCCTTCCTGTTTGTCCAATATAGAAAGCAGGACATTCATCGCAAAATATTTTGTAAACACCATTGTTTTCTCCGATGTCAGATTTTTTGACATTGTTGATATGAATTCGAAACTTCTACAGGGTAGTACAAAATCGTTGAAAAAACGGATTGTCAATTCTTACGTATATAGTAATACACAAAAAATGGATTGTATATTCTTACGTTGTAATACACATTCATTCAATTCGTGTACAAACAAAGCTAATATTTGATTATAAATGTTTATAACTTTATAAAGAAATAGAAAAAACTAACTTTTCATAAGTTGAAATAAAAACCTATTGATTAAAAGCGTTTCGTCATAACATTGACTTCATCTCGTACTAAGTTATGGTATTACAAAACAATCTATTTATACGAAAATTGAATATAACAGAGGGGTTCTTAGAGAAACTAAATAACAATAAGCAATTCATTCAGTGCCATTAGTAGGTATATTGAACAGATTAAGGAGAGGAGAAGGGTTTACTTCAATCTGGTCGTTAACTAAATTTCCGGAATTTTTATATCTTTTGATGGATAGGGATTCCCAACAATTGGTTTTATGGAGACGATTTTCAAATTGTAATATATTATAATTGTGATTAAAGGTATGATTTTCTTGAATAAGATGGCACGCATAATTAGAGTCAGTTTTCTGCTTAATATAGCTACGTTGGTGTTCGTGTATTCGAGTTTTGAAATTTCTAATTGTACGTCCTATATAGAATTTTTCACAATCGTTACAGTCGAGTTTATAAACATCAGTACGTTCATCTCTATGAATTTTTGATTTGTTGTTTTTAATCAATTTTCCAATGCTATTATTGGTTTTATATGAAATTTTGAATCAATAATTTCAGGTTTTCGGAAGGTTTTGCCCAAGTATGTTAAACTGTTAAATACTCTTCTTTTCTCGGATATAAGTGGGTAAATTTCTGAAATTGCCATTTTGTATTTTTTTCTCTGAATGAGGCTGTCAATCATATTAGGTGAATAACCATTATTTACTGCCATTTGTTTAATTATATGCAATTCCTTTCAAAAATTAGCTTCGGACAACGGAATTTTGAAAAGTCTATGAATCATACTATGATAAGCCGCTAATTTATGTGAAAAAGGGTGTAGTGATGTGTTACGAATTGTAATATTATTATTATTATTATTATTATTATTATTATATTTCAAAAAGAGCCAAGGCCAAAGCCTGTTATGGCTCAGAAATAAGAGTAAACATTAACAGTACATTCGTGAAAAAAAAACAACTTAAATATAAAAAAAAATACATAGTATCCAATTCAATAAAAATAGAACAACAAAATCAATGGTAAAGAACAGAGAACAAAAATACCAAAAAAGCAAACAATAGTTCAATTCACTAGGCCTCCATTCCAAGCATCCAGTCTGTTTTTGAACGCATTTATACTCGGTGCAGTGACAACTTCATTCGGGAGCTTGTTCCATTTTTCAAAAACTCTATTCGATAGGAAGAACTGGCGGGGGGTTGTTTTGAAATGTTCTTTCTGCAGTTTTAGTTGGTGCCCCCGCAGATGGTTTTTATTTAGCTTGAACATGTTGCAAATATTTGGGGGCAACAGGTGGTGTAACGCAGAATACGATGTGATAAGATCACCTCTCTCACGTCTATCCTCAAATGAGGAAAGTCCGAAGAGTCTTAGGCGGGTGTCATAATCGGGTCGAACATAACCGAAGGGGATTCTTGTTGCCCATTCTCCAAAGAATCGACGTCGCGCTTGAGTGAAGGGTGCCACGCTTGGCCGGCAAACTCAAGAATAGGACGGACATAGGAGGTATATAACCTACTACCTACTCCTGTATCACACCCCGGAAAGCCTTTTGAGATCAGGTATGTAACGGCTTTGGCTTTACGAGTTACACTTTGAACATGATTACTCCAGCTCAAGTCATGGCTTACCGTTACGCCCAGGTCGTTGTGACTGTTAGTGACATTTAATTGCCGACCAGCAAGCTTATATGATAGGTTGGAATTATTCTTGCCTAGATGCAAAACCACACATTTTTCCAAATTCAAGGGCAGTAACCATTCGCTGCACCAATCTCCTATCCTATTCAAATCATCCTGAATATTGCAATGCACATGGCAAGGGTTGCCGTATATTTTGGTATCGTCAGCGACTTGCGAACAACTACTACTGAGCTGACTAGGCAAGTCAGATATATATAGTAAAAACAATAGAGGTCCAAGAACAGATCCCTGAGGTACGCCACTGGTGACAGGCTGTGCTGAAGAAATGTATGTGATGATGTGAGATGAAGTCAATGTTATGGCGAAACGCGTTTACTCAATAGATTTTTATTTCAACCTGTGAAAAGTAAGTTTTTTCTATTTCTTTATAAAGTTATGAATATGAACTTTCACCAAGTAAATGTCAATTTCATTCAATTATAAATTTTGTTGAAACTTTCCAAATGAAATTTCATTATCACAGTAATTATCGAAACCTATTCATGCGCAAATCGCTATTTCGCTGAAAATGTATAACTTCAATACGAACATGTGAATTGTGAGGTAGTTGGACGTCAAACTAATGTAAAATGTTCACCTAAAATGAACAATACCCATACGAAACCCGAGAACAGATTTCAATATTATTCTAATGTCATTATAAATCAACATTTATTACAACTATAAAGTATTAGGGAAACATATCAGCCACTATAAATTCTGATTATTCCCGGTTTGTATTGGCAAAATTGAATAATAAAGAAAACTAGTTATTCGCGAAATTACGATGTATATTATTATGCGAATATATGTGTGTAGTAAATTAGTAATTATAGAGATCTTGTCCGCTAATGGTATGTTTGCAGATTAGAAATTGAATTAAAACGTGATGCATTTGTATGGCATGTTAGCCTTCTTAATTTGATTAATTTTTGCAGTTATTATGTAATATTAGGAACGTCTCTCACTATCTAAGATGAATTTATTTTACTAGTCGTATTTTCCCCGAAATAAATGAAAATCCACAGTGAGAGAGAGGAGCGGAAGTGAATTTAAATCCGTTTTATACCTCCTGGTTTTCTGTTTTTTTCGATGTCTGATATATATATATATATATATATATATATATATATATATATATATATATACAGGGTGATTCATTAATATGTGTAAATATTTTAACAGGAAAATTTTGAGCTCAAAATATGAAGATCTAACCCAATTTCCTTATACAAAATATTTCTCCTTACTGATTTACAGGGTGTTTTATTTAGATTATTAAAAATGAATTTTGTTCATTACTTGAATGCTGCTCTATATTTCTTCATGATATTTGGCAGTAAGTTGAAGTAGTTTGGGACACATCAACTTATAGTAAAGAAGACTTTCTAGCTATCACCAGTGGCGTACGACAGGGGCACGGGAAGAGTTCTTGTTTCCTAAATTCTACGCCACTGGCAGAATTGTCATTTTAGTATAATTTTTCGAATCTCCAATATTTTCTCTGTAAATAAGGTACTCTTGTTTCGTAACGCTAGAGCCACTATTTTTCGAGATATTTAACGTTGAACGCATGGCTGCACAATTCTTTTGATTTTTATGTAATAGTCATGTCGGTGTTTTTTGTCATACGATTGGATGTATTACTTAAAATAATCATTATCAGGTATTTTGTTTCAATTTATAATAATATTAACAAACAATTTAAAACAGAACAACCACAAAAATATCCAGCGCTACATAAGAAAGTCAAAATAAATACTTAATTATCAAGATGTTCTTTACAATTTTTTGGAGAATATCAAATTTATGAGCAAAACTTAAAAACAATTGACAACAAATGTTCAATGTGACCTCCGTTAACCTCAATGAGGTTATCCATTCTTTCGCTAAACGATCTTCTAACTTTAAAAAATATGTTTGGCTGATTCGCAATAAAATTAGCGGAATTTACAATTTGCTGCCATAGTTCCTGCCAAGTATTTATCGTTTGGGATATTTTTGTAGTTGTTCTGTTTTAAATTGTTCGTTAATATTATTATAAATTGAAAGAAATACCTAATAATGTTTATTTTTCGTAATACATGCAATCGTATGACAAAAAAACACCGACAGACTCGAACATAAAAATTAAAAGAATTTGTTCAACGTTAAATATCTCGAAAAATAGTGGCTCTAGCGTTACGAAACAAGAGTGCCTTATTTACAGATAAAATATTGGAGAATCGAAAAATTATACTAAAATGACAATTCTGCCAGTGGCGTAGAATTTAGGAAACAAGAACTCTTCCCGTGCCCCTGCCGTACGCCACTGGTGATAGCGAGAAAGTCTTCTTTACTATTATTTCATGTGTCCCAGAATACTTTAACTTACTGCCAAATATCATAAAGAAATATAGAGCAGCATTCAAGTAATGAACAAAATTCATTTTTAATAATCTGAATAAAACACCCTGTAAATCAGTAAGGAGAAATATTTTGCATGAGCAAATTGGGTTAGATCTTCATAATTTGAGCTCAAAATTTTCCCTTTAAAATATTAACACTTATTAATGAATCACCCTGTATATATATATATATATATATATATATATATATATATATATATATATATATATATATATATATATATATATATATATATATATATATATATATATATATATATATATAACTTTTTGATAATTATTAGCAATAACAGGCTTGGTGAATCTCAAAAAACTCGATTTTATTAAAAAGTTGACGTTTCGCCACGACATTCGTGGCTTTATCAAAACTTTTGAAAAATTTAAATTTTTCACAGAAACCTTTACCCACGTAATGTTCGACATAGGTTCAAATTATTTTGATTTTGAAAAGTCAAAGAATAGGGTACTATTTATCTTTTTTTCAAATTTTTTTTATTACGGCTGTGGCCGTCTTCAGTTATTAATTACGTGCTATTTATCTGAAGACGGCCATAGCCGTAATGAAAAAATTTTGAAAAAAGGTAAATAGTACCCTATTCTTCTGTGGTTTCCCTTACTATCTAATAATAACAGATTTGAATGTTAATATTGGACTGAATAGCACGTAATAAACAACAGAGAACGGCCACAGCCGAAAAATTTTGATGAAACATAGTAGCCATTTTTAACTATTCAAATTTTTTCAAATCAATGAATGTCAAAGAAATTTCAATTTTTCAAAAGTTTTGAAAAAGCCACGAATGTCGCGGCGAAACGTCAACTTTTTAATAAAATCGAGATATTTGAGATTCACCAAGCCTGTTATTGCTAATAATTATCAAAAAGTTGAAAATAGTTCACAGGCAACAACAATTCGAATAAATGATTATATATATATATATATATATATATATATATATATATATATATATATATATATATATATATATATATATATATATATATATATATATATATATATATATATATATATATATATATATATATATATATATATATATATATATATATATATGGGGTGGCCAGAAAGTCTCTCGCCATTTTTGATAAAGTGGGAAATGCAGTTTCGTGCCGTTTCCACCACTTTAATATGTCCTCGGTACTGTCTGCTCGTGATTCAGCTGTCGATTTTGTATCTCCATGAATTTTCGTTTCTATTTATTTTTGGAGATGATTGGAAAAGTCCAAGCAAGTCTATATCAAAATCAGTAACTTCATCAGACTTTTTTTCGAACACACTGACTGTACATTCAATTTGGGTTTGGGGTGACTCTTTGTCACTGTGAGGTGAATAATAATTTTCTTTATAAATTTCTTCAAATTTCTTGATGGCTTCATCTTTTAAGGATTGTCCCCATGTCGTTAAAGAAAATGTTTCAATTTTATGACGAGGATCCAAAATCAAAACGATACAATATATCCAGTTAGTCCTACTGTAATGTTTAACAATTTTATCGCGAGCTTCCTGAAGGGCAAGAATTATTTTTGCATCAAGATCTATTTTCTTTATTATCTAGTTCATGCGCCCATCTTTCTAGTGTGTCGAGTAGCATATTGATCCGAATGACCACCATAGGAAGGGTAGAATATTTCTCTCCTTCTAAAATTTTAGTTAGTGTTTTGAAACTTTGTAAATACTTACATGTTCTTCAATAACATTCCATTCTGTATCGTGTATTCGAAAATGTAAAAGAGTATCGGTATTGTCACAAAGAATATTAATCGAACGTTTGAATTGTAACGCCCAGGATAGCATTTCCAATGTAGAGTTCCATCTGGTTTTTACCTCCAGTTTGGGAATGGTCATGTGTAAATTTAATGAGTCGCAAAATGTTGCGAAGTTTAATCTTAACATTTCGGAGTTTTTAATTTTTTTACAAATTACCTTAACCTTTGCAATTGTTGCAGTATTTTCAGATATTGTATTTTCATTATCACTAGTATCAGAGTCTTTGTCTTCGTTTTCTTCAGACGTTAACTCAAACACTTGCATTAAATCTCCACCATCAAAATTTTCTATTATGTTTCCCAATTGCTTAGTAGCAGAGTACAGGTTCAGACATGAAAACAAATGGCGGTAGGGGTAGGAGGTAGGCGGTACGCTCTCAGTTATTAGAATTGGAAGTCAACACGTTGCGCAATATAATATTCAAACTGTTTGAAGAAGTTTGATTTCAAGTCAAACCTAAAGATACAGAAATCGATTCAAGTCAAACTTTTTCACATAAATAGTTTGATTTTCAAGTCAAGTCAAGTTTGTTGAGTAAAATCAAACTAGTTTGACTTGATGCATCTCTAATATTCCTGCAATATGAATATGTATATGATTTATTGATTTAGGATAACAAATGGGCATAAAACTAAATATTTGCCAACGCTTCGTCAGAATATATTGACATTCTCAATGCTAAAAATAAGAAGGACAAATCAGAAAAGTCACAAACACGGGTGAGGTCACAATTATGAAATAAATTAAAGTAATAAAAGTAATAGAAATAAAATGTATTACAATACAAAGAACATATCTTAAACTATTTATTTAATCAAATTTCAACGTATCGAAACCTACGGACTAAAACAGAATGAGACAGTATCGAAGACAGAAACGCGGAGGGCTCACACATGTTTTCTGAAAACACTCACAAACGAAATACCAGCAGTGAATGGAGCAACGTTGTTAGATTTATTCAGATAATATGTTGGGAAATTCATTGGAAAAATTAATGATTCATGAAATCAATGAAGCTTGTTTGCTGATATCTAACGAAATTGAATTCCCACTCATACTTCAAGGGAGAATGAAAGAAAATTCGTTATCGGCACCACACACGATGGAAAAACTAGACAGTCTGTTTCGCTCTGCAACGAAGTCATCAGTAGTGTCCCGTCCATCTACTATATCACTCAGATATTTATATATTTATATATATATATATATATATATATATATATATATATTATATATATATATATATATATATATATATATATATATATATATATATATATATATATATATATATATATATATATATATATATATACAGTGCTTTCATGATGAAAGGAACAAATTCATTAAAAAATTAGGTTTCTATTTCATGTTAAAATCCTCGGACAGGTCGATTAGTATTTTTATTTGGGCAATTTTCGCAATAAAAATTTTGTATACAGGGTGTCTCATTCAAGAGCTATGACTTTGTCATTAGTTTTTTTAAAGGTAATACCCTGTATATTATTTCACTTTACAATTCTACGATAAATTCTTATCACTTTTTGTGAACATACCATATGCCTCAACTTGATGGATTCCCAGAATATAACGGAGATAGTGGAGCACCTGGAGATTTAAAATGTGGATTAAAAGAACAAAAAAAAATTTAGGTAAACATTGTCATTAAATCTGAAGAATGAAATTTCACATGTACCATCTGAATTCATTCACTGGTGCTGTATAGTCCGCAGTTTTCACGTTTTTAACGCTCCAGGCACTACACTACTTCATTGTTTAAGAAAATGCAATTACTTGAGAGAGAACGTATTGAAGTACTTATGATGATTGGTTTTGGAGATAGGGTGCGTTCACAAGAAGAAGTCTGCAATCTATTCAATGAAAATCATCCTGATCGTCCGCCAATTACTAGATCGACAGTCAGCAAAATTGAATCAAAATTCAGGAGATACGGCCACGTTAGAGATTTACCTAAAGGAAGACCACCGAGAGTATCTGAAGAAACAGTGCTGAACGTTCTACTAGAAACCCAAGATAACCCTCATACATCCATTACTACAATTTCCAATAATTTCAATTTATCAGTAGGGTCCGTGCATAAAATACTTAAGGTAAATAAGTATCATCCCTATAAAATTAAGCTGGTACATGAATTATTAGAAGACGATTTTGACCGCAGAGTACAGTTTTGTGAGCAGATTCTTGAAATTCATAATCAACATCTAAATTTCATTACAAACATAATTTTTTTTGATGAAGCCACCTTTACTTTAAATGGCCACGTCAACAGACAAAACTGTAGGTATTGGGCGACCGAGAATCCTCATTGGATGCAAGAATGCCACACACAGCGGCCTCAAAAAATTAATACATGGGCAGCGATTGTTCGAAATCGTATAGTTGGTCCCTATTTTTTTGAAGGAACACTAAACGGAGAGGACTACTTGAACTTTCTCCAGTTCGAACTCATTCCGGCTTAAGCTGTTTTGTTTCCTAACCCACAAGATCCTGACATACCTAATAACGAGATATGGTTTCAACAAGATGGGGCACCTCCTCATTATTCAATCGCTGTTCGACAATTTCTTGATGCAACTTTTCCCAACAGATGGATAGGACGGAGAGGTCCGATTGAGTGGCCGCCAAGATCACCGGACATAACCCCATTGGATTTTTTCTTATGGGGTTATTTGAAGTCTAAAGTTTATTTGAATAGACCAAATAATATTGATGATCTAAAAGAGAGAATCAGGCAGGAAATAAGACTTATCAGTCCAGAAGTAATTGAAAATGTGCAACGGGAAACATTGAATCGACTTCAAAAATGTCTCGAAGTAAACGGACAACAGATTGAACATATGTAAAAATTAAATTAGTAATTACATTTGTGTGTTTTCATATCGTACCTCTCATTACCCACTATCTCCGTTTCTGGCAATCCATCGAGTTGAGGCATATGGTATGTTCACAAAAAGTGATAAGAATTTATCGTAGAATTGTAAAGTGAAATAATATACAGGGTATTACCTTTAAAAAAACTAATGACAAAGCCATAGCTCTTGAATGAGACACCCTGTATAAAAAATTTTTATTGCAAAAAATGCCCAAATAAAAATACTAATCGACCTGTCCGAGGATTTTAACATGAAATAGAAACCTCATTTTTTAATGAATTTGTTCCTTTCATCATGAAAGCACTGTATATATATATAAATATATATATATATATATATATATATATATATATATATATATATATATATATATTATATATATATATATATATATATATATATATATATATATATATATATATATATATACATATATATATATATATATATATATATATATATATATATATATATATATATATATATATATATATATATATATATATATATAAGAAAGAGGAAGTCTTTGCTGACCAGTTAGGATAAAGCTATGAAAAGATTCGTTGGGTACGCAGCATGCAGGAAGTATACTCTTATAACACTTTTTCCAATATTTCGACAATGTTTATTGTTTGACTTACAGTGTCCATGAGATTGTATGCAAAGATCTTAAAACAAATTTAATCTTGACGTTAACAACAAAAGTGCACATGTTCAGAACAAAGTCAGTGAGAATAACTTATAATTGCCATCATCACCAAATTTGAACAATTAAAGGCAGGGCAAACAGTCACATTAAAATTCAAATTATTGTAAAATTATTATTAAAACACTACATCATACCGGAATCACATCGTCGGCATGGAAAGTGAAATGAAATTAAAATATATAACTAAAAAGTGAGGCTAAAGTGAGACCATAGAAAAGGTGAAACACGCTAAGGACCGAATTCTCTTACTCTTACAACAACAGAGCACAGAAAGATATCATATCGCCAATGTGTCATCTCCCACCAAAAAGGGAAAAAAAATCTCCGAAAGCTGAACATTAATAAATTAAACAAAACGGAAAGATACACATGAAAAATTATCATGATGAAAAACGTTATTTAAAATTTTGGGAAACCATAAAGAGAGGTTAATTAAAAAGACTGATATTAAGCATCTAAGTGAGATATATTCATTCTTATTGCACTTGGATCAGTATCCTCACAACGTAAGAGTTTCAAACTCCTTTTCTATTGTTTGATTTAATTGAAATTTTAATTTTATGTTTCACTTCAAATAGTTTTGATCCATTTTATAATTAACCTCTCTTTATGGTTTCCTAAAATTTTAAATAACGTTTTTCATCATGATAATTTTTCATGTGTATCTTTTCGTTTTGTTTAATTTATTAATGTTCAGCTTTCGGAGATTTTTTTCCCTTTTTGGTGGGAGATGACACATTGGCGATATGATATCTTTCTGTGCTCTGTTGTTGTAAGAGTAAGAGAATTCGGTCCTTAGCGTGTTTCACCTTTTCTATGGTCTCACTTTAGCCTCACTTTTTAGTTATATATTTTAATTTCATTTCACTTTCCATGCCGACGATGTGATTCCGGTATGATGTAGTGTTTTAATAATAATTTTACAATAATTTGAATTTTAATTTGACTGTTTGTTCCTGCCTTTAATTGTTCAAATTTGGTGATGATGGCAATTATAAGTTATTCTCACTGACTTTGTTCTGAACATGTGCACTTTTGTTGTTAACGTCAAGATTAAATTTGTTTTAAGATCTTTGCATACAATCTCATGGACACTGTAAGTCAATTGTTCTTTTTCCACTATATGTCCTAGTTTCACTTTGTAATAATTTTGTAGCATTCCCTGATGATGACAATAAACATTGTCGAAATATTGGAAAAAGTGTTATAAGAGTATACTTCCTGCATGCTGCGTACCCAACGAATCTTTTCATAGCTTTATATATATATAAATTGGTCAACGATGATGTGATAATTATCTGCTTTTTCTGTGATTTTATGAATCAAAATAATTGTTGAAGAAAAATTCAAACGAATTCATAAATTCAATCTTATTTTAAACATTCAAATACTCTGAAGGTCTCAAACTAATTATTGTCTTTGTAAGGGCTTTAATTTCCAATTACTTCAGTTTCTTTTCAGCACATTCGAATCATCAATCAACTCCCGGACTTTAAAGTCGTCTTTGATGCTCTAAATCTAAAGAGACCGTAACCTTACAAGAAACCAGATCAAGGCAAGTACTATTTAAAGTGATGCTGCTGGCAGGCGAGACGTTTCTATATTGCACTCCTTAACCGGGCCGTAACCACTGGTTTCTAGAGAGGGCTGAACAAATTCTTGAGGGGGCTTGTTTTTTACATAGTACTAAAATAAATATACGTGAAAAAAAGAAAGGAATACACAACTTTTTCTGTCTTTTTACCTAGAAGTGTATACTGGAAAACGAATATTAAGTAATTGAAAAACATTTTGGAAAAATAAAAAAAAATATTCTAAAAAATAAAAAATAATAAATAAAAAATCTCTCCTAGAAAACTCTGAATAAATAAAACTAATAGAAATAAAAAATAATAAAAAAAATAGAAATTTATCATTAAATATAAACAAATAAATATATCTATAGACGTTTATATCATAGAGCCACTTTTTGGAGGAAGATTATAGATTTAAAAAATGCAGCCTACAAATTCATGTTTGAAGATTTAGCTCTATTTGCATTTACTCTTCTAAGGTTACCGTCATCCAATTCATTCGTGGAAATGATATTTTCATTGATTAATATTGTTAAATGTAAAATTCGAAATGAAATAATACCAAAAATGTTAAATTCAGTTGTGTCTATTGGATCTCACTTGGAAATAAATGAAATTTGCTGTAAATAATTTGAGCCTAGCAAAGCTATGTACGCAAAATTTAATTCTGATATGTATCAGTAGCAGAACCAATCCACAACTTCAAGCACAGACAAAGATGATGATGATGTTATGATGTCTTGTGAACAGTTTATATAAAAATAAAGATATTTGTAACAGAATCGTGGTTTTGATTGTAATAGTAATTTCAGTAAAAAGTCCCGAAAGTACCTATTATTGTTTTTCGGACGAGTAGGCAACATGTTGGGTGCACTATTATTTCGTGCAGTTGCGAAAAAAATCACGATTGCGATTTTTGGCGACAAATTAGCAGCAAAACACGTATGAAATATATGTCCTAGAATAAGTGAATTTCATATGAAAAATACTTGTTACCAATGTTTTCCTGTTTACATGTCGCAACCACAGTTGCGCTGTTGGGCGACAAATTAGCGTCTAAAGTGCAACACGGCTCTGAAAAATCTGGCAATCCTGATGGTAGCCGTTCGTTTGTCTATTTCATTTTAGTATAAAAAACGTCAATGTTTTTTGCGGGTTAAAAGATGCCATAAATAAATAATTTTAAGTGAGTTTTACAATTAGGTAGATTTGTTTGTAACTAGGCTAGTTTTATGTTTCAACTCAGATATAAACATTTTTTGTTTGTAATGATTCTGGTATCTTTTCTAGAAGGGGCTTAGATAATTCCAGAGGGGACTCAGCCCCCTCTGGCGTCCCCTTGGCTACGACCCTGCTTACAAGAAACCAGATCAAGGCAAGTATGTACTATTTAAATTGATGCTGCTGGCAGGCGAGACGTTTCTATATTGCACTCCATAACGAATTCAATGGCTTCTCTCACCTTCCCGTGATAACTGGGGGTTTCTCATTATAATCGCCAGATGATTTTCTATTAGGTGGCAACGCTGTTTTCTCAAGAGGAAGTAATTTTAACTTGGAATATTTGCGTCTAGAGATACTAATTCTGTTACAGCAGAATACGATGGAGATTAAATATGCTCCCAATTTGACGAAGATATATTTACCATGGAATACACGAATCATATTTTGTTGTATGAAAATAATGTATTTCAGTTGATGATAAATTTTTTTTTCCAATACTTTTAACAAAAGTGTGATATTTTTGATTACTTTCAAATGTTAGATGTATACTATTTTTAAGTAGCGTGCAAAAAAGAATTTTGTCCACGACTGTACTATAAATCATTCATTATACATGTGCTTCCTGAAGTATATTTATACCTATTATTCACTAGTGTGTATAATGGTTTATTATACACTGCATGACGTCACATTCAAAGCGTATGTCCAAACTAACATTCACATTGTTAGGATAGTATTGTTATTAGATTTTTAGGTTTTATGTAACTAAGATAACTTTTAGGCAAATTATTAAACTAATATTTAATATAATGCCCAACTTATTGAATATTTACTCTGATAAATTATCTATTTCATTTTTATCAGAGTGAAAGAAAGGAATGGAATCGATGTCAAGTGAGATAGTTGACGTTTACGTGAGTATGCAGTTTTCAGTGAACAAAGAAAATGTTATGTCAACGCTTTTGATAACTATTTTTATTGTTGAAAATGCAGATGATTACTAATTTTTTCGAGGAAGTCGTGGACAAAGTATAGTATTCTACTCGCACAAAATTACAATTTTTCACTCGAGTGAATTGCGACACTCGCTTGCAGCTCGTGTCGCAAACTTCACCCTCGTGAAAAATAGCAATCATTTTGTGCTCGTTGAATAATATACTATTTTCCGCAAACGTCAAAAAATGACGACTTTTTTAACCTCAGTTCTTAATGTTGAAGTTTGATTTCACAGAAGTCATTTTGTTTTTACTTTTTTGTCTGGTCGTGAGCGTACAAACAATTTTAATTGATGTGTTGTATGATTTTTATGTTTTACATTGTTTAGTTCCTATATTTTTCGCTTTGTCAATAAAGTGTTTAGTTTTTAAAGACAATAAAGCATATTTTGATGTGATTCGATATGAAGGATTATTTTCCTAGCATTGTATATGATAGACTTTTTTGTTAATTCAGAGGAACGAATAGGGAGGTGAACATGATGTCCCGCAGATCTAGTGAGATACCTGTGCTGTTGCTCGAAAAAGATGGCATAAAAATACTTTCGAATTAAGCACAAAGATTCGAGTAAGTATAAAGCAGGAAGCGTTACAATTCTATTTTTGCTGAAATAAGATTTGAAATGAGCCGTACTTTCCAAAACATACATTTATTTATTTATTTATTTAGGCAATTAGGACTACAAACAGGTGATAACCACCCAACACAGTACCCACTACTTGAAAATACAAAGTGTGTCAAAGTGAACAATTGACCTTTATAAAAAAAAAGAAGAAAAGTAACTAAATTAAAAGAACAAATAAAAATATCTTGATACAATAAAAACTGAAGTAAACTAAAATATAGTGAAACAATAGAAGTGAAATGGTGAAAAAATCTTATTCGCACAAGTACATCTTTTTGAGTTTTTGCTTGATTGAATTTTGAGTGAGATGGAACAAATCAACATTACTCAAACAGTTACAGCATCGCATCATCATGCAGAGAGGCGAATTCATCGCGCTATTAGTATTTCGAAAGGGAATATGGAACATATCACTACTTCTGAGAAGACGGCACGGAACATGGAAAGTTACGGAGGAAAGAAGGTCAGGGCAATTATAGATACTGTTGAGAAGTTTATATAGGAAAAGGACATCATTGATTTTTCTTCTATTTTCGAGGGAAATGAAACCAAATTGAGTTAAACGAAGAAGATAGTTCTCGGGATTTCTAGGTGTCAAACGAAAGTTAAATTTAAACGAGATAAATTTTGAGAATCTGTTCTGGATCCTCTCGAGCCTGGCGATATATATACTGAATATTTTGGACTCCAAACTACTGATGCAAAGTTGAGTTTACTGTGAATATAGTGTAAAGTGTCTACTTTTTCTAGTAATAAAGCCCAAAATTTTATAACAGGAATGCGCTAGTTGGTCAATATGACGGTCAAAAAGAAGCTTAGAATCAAAAATTATCCCCAAATCCTTTATGTTATCTACCCTAGGCAAGACAGTATCATCAAGATTATAAGGATAGATAACATGTAACGAATAGCTCTCTTCTGCAATTTGAGAATGGTGTCAAGTTGTGAAGAATTACATGAACCCCATTACATGGACAGACAATAACGAAGATGAGATTCGAACAATGCAAAATAGGCAATTCGTGTAGATGGAGTATTTAATTCACTTGAGATGGATTTAATGGCAAAACAGGCCGGTGATAATTTTTTAGCTAAGCCATGCACATGCTGTGAAAACCTGAGATCATTGTCGATGAGGAAGCCTAGAAATCTGACAGAATCGACTATTTGTATGGCATGGTTTCGCAGGAATAGTTCCTGGGAGTTACCTTTATAAAACAAGGCGACGGTTTTATCAACATTGAAGCAGAGTTAGTTTGCATCAGACCAGAATTTGATCAATCCAAGATCAACAATAGTCATTTCAGAGTGCAGCGTCGCAGAATAAGGATTGCTCCAAGTAACAACACTCGTATCATCTGCAAAAAAGCGTAATTTCTCGCGTATTTTCGAGATGTGAAGTTAATCTTCTGTTACTTTTTTGCATTCTTTGTTGAATCGGATAATTCTGAGATTACCCTCGTATATTTTTTTTCCGCCATTCGGTTTGCTTTGATGAGAAATTTAAAAAAAAAGTAGTGTTTTCACAGTTATTCATAAAAACCTCGATAACGAGGTTATCGAGGCGGGATTTTGGTTAATTTGAAAAAAAAATTTGATAAATATATCTCCTTAGCGGGCTACACACGGACGTTGATGTGTTACTACATCAACGTGCATCCAAAAACGTGCAAGCAGATTGCGAACACACGTTCGAACAAAACCATAGTTTTGTTCGAAGAAGAATTTTTAGCTCTTGTGACAGTGGCGTGTACTTATGCTTTTGAAAAGAAAAATAGAAATGAAAATAAAGATTACCCGCAACCGCTGCTTTAAGAATGCACAAGCATCGGTGAATCGCCTCCACACGTTGAGTGATGCACGTGTTCATTTGAATGCGCATTCAAAAATTTAAGCGATTCAGAAAACATCAACGCGGCGTTCATCTGGAGTGTGCATTAAAAAACGTGGGTATTTCTACATCCATATTAGGGGCCTACACACAGACGTTGATGTCTTAACACATCAACGTGCATCCAGGAACGTGCAACCAACAACATTAATGTGGATGTAAAAATACCCACGTTTTTGAATGCATACTCCGGATGAACGCCGCGTTGATGTTTTCTGAATCGCTCGAATTTTTGAATGCGCATTCAAATGAACACGTGCATCTCTCAACGTGTGGTGGCGATTCACCGATGTTTGTGCATTCTTAAAGCAGTGGTTGCGGTTAATCTTTATTTTTATTTCTATTTTTCTTTGCAAGAGCATAAGTACACGCCACTGTCACAAGAGCTAAACATTCTTCTTCGAACAAAACTATGATTTTGTTCGAACGTTTGTACGCAATCTGCTTGCACGTTTTTGGTTGCACGTTGATGTATTAACACATCAACGTCCATGTGTTGCCCGCTATTAATGTTACTGGTTGCACGTTCTTGGATGCACGTTGATGTGTTAAGACATCAACGTCCGTGTGAAGGGGCCTCTTAACAGTGACTCTTAGGACCCAAGGTCCAAAGGTGGAAAGATAACGAATGAGTTCAACAATATCCCAAAAACTTTTGTCCTTTCATGTGCCGTACACCCTGTATCAATAATATTAAACGAAGATATCTAAATAATCGCCTGTAATTTAATCACACTTAACAAGCAATTTTCAGAATAGTAAGCGGCACATGAATGTAAAAACCACGCAAGTCGTGTAAAAATTACGAAGTAACCTTTTTCCCCACGAACTGCAACAGCTCATTTCTTCGAGTTGCAGATGCGACATGCCTTCGTGTTGCAGATGTGACATACCACGATGTCTTCGGTCCATCTTGAAGTGCGCGAATTGCGGTTACGCGTGCACCCGCGGGATCCAGAGGGGATGGGGGCCCATGAACGGGGCGTCGGAGAGGGAAGCCCCGGGCCGGTATTGTTGATAGCTATCCCCGGTTGCCAGGGAGACGCAGATTAACGGGCCGCGCGCCCGATGTCTATTATGTACAGTCCCGTTCAAAGCGAGGATTCAATCATAGTACAGTCAGAGGCATGAATACAGGCACAGTGGCCCGTTCACAACTGATTCATGGCGGTGTAATGGAATTGTGTATGCACGCCGAATAGTTATATATATATATATATATATATATATATATATATATATATATATATATATATATATATATATATATATATATGCTACCCAAATAAATAAAATTGGAAATTGTCAACATTCATATTTGTCGTAAGTAATTTTCTGAAAGAATAGTTATATGGTGATAGTGACCGGATCATTCTTTTCGACAAATATTCTGTTCATAAGATATCAAATCGTATGAATCCCTCAAGAAAATTCAACATTTAGTGAAGATAAGTTTAATTGAATTTGAAGTTGTCATCCTGTTTCAAAATTTGCTATGTTGCCGGACCCTCTCATTCTATTTTCACGTTTGACAGTCGCCGAAATTACCTTTATATCTCATTTTTATTGAAAATTGGGTCAGATGATTAGATTTAAGATTATTTATAACGTCTGGCAACACAGTTCCCGAACGGCGTCATATACAATTGACGACATGAACGCCAAGTCTTGCTGGATAGACTTGAAACGTTATGAAATATCGGAATGGTCATCATGAACGATTGAAACAACAGACAACTGTTTCGACCTCTTTTTGCAACACTATCAATATTGTGTATAAATTTAGTGTGGTATAACCACGTAAAATTATCCGTTTTATTAGACTAATGATTAAGATAAAACATCGAAGCATATACACATATTACGAAGGCCATCTGCTAGATTCATCTACATCAAACAGTTTCAGCAAAAATTAAAACCATTATTATTATTGAAACATTAAAAAGTTTCTCAGGCGTCAACAGCATTTTTCATCAATGCAATGCGGATTTTATGAAAAATTTGTCATTCAACAATTTATTTACCGAGTCCAAATGAAAATGTATGGATATCGGTAGCTCGTACTTCCTCCACTAGGTTATGTTTTTTTTTTGTGACAAGGAGATAGAAATGTCCTGGCGTCAGAACTTAAAGAGCCATTTTCATTCGAAGGACTATTTAATTGATTTTGATATTTCAAATTATATTTTTCATATACTCTTGATGGTCTGAGCAAAATTGGACAGATATAATTGTATCGGTATATAAATATATACCGATATGGGAAGGCGGGGCGGAATGGACCGGCGAGGCGGAATGAGAAGTATCGATATCTCGGAGCATTATGCACTAAAACTTCTTGCACTCGGTGGAAGCACATCGACCGTATCTATCATTTGTCCGAGCTAGACGTCACGGATACTTAAACAGTTTAATGTTGTGTTCTCACAATTTCCTCATTTTCTCAAGTAATTTTATTGATATCGTGTGTTTTTATTCTGAGGTAAGTCATTTTCTATTAATTGCAGTTGATTGAAAATTGGATGGTATGCAAACTCATGAATGTTTTTTAGGATAACGTACACATGGATATAAAAGACCATTGCATAACCTCACAATTTTATGTTTAAACAAACCGTGTGCCTGGGGCGGAAGGAGACGAGGCAGAATAAGACGTGTCCCATTCTGCTCCTTCAAGTCTAGTTTTGACTGTGATTTTTGTTAATTTCAGATGGTTCGTAACTATATTAGAAAAACCAATAGGCAGGAGTGGTCCCTTGACGCTATGAAGCAGTCAATATATGCAGTGATAAATGGAGAACTGGGTTTTTGTGAGTGAACTGTGTGTCACTCAGCAGAGAACATATATTGTAGAAAATATTTTTAATTTACCAATATGAACCCATTTTTATGTGAATTATGTAACACCTAGATAGGATATATCTGATAAATATTTTTCTTTTACTTTTTGTATTATTTACAACAATCAACTCACCGTATCAACTAATACTCATTCCGCCCCACGTGCGGGGCAGAATAAGAAAATTTCAATATTTTAAATATATTAAGTTAACTATCATCTTTTGCTATTTTCTTTATGTTTGATTTCTCAGAATGAAGCAGTACACTATCATCTATCATTACCTGAATTTTTTTAATTTTTCTTGATATTAAAAATTTTCAGAATGACTTTGAAGGTTAGCCGTCTCATTCCGCCCCGCCTTCCCCTATATATATATATATATATATATATATATATATATATATATATATATATATATATATATATATATATATATATATATATATATATATATATATATATATATATACATATATATAAATATATATATATATATATATATATATATACATATATATATAAATATATATATATATATATATATATATATATATATATATATATATATATATATATATATATATATATATATATATATATATATATTTATATTCATTAGCTCAAAGTTATGTGATCCCATTTTTAATACATTCAAGAGATGCTTTATACAAAAAAACTTGAATATTACTTATGTGTATGTACTTATATGTATTCAAATAACACTAGCTTCTATTGTAATTCTGGATAACTTGGCACAATATTGCCAGTATCAGTTATACAGTCTCTTGTTTTACTTTTAAATTTCTCAATACTCAATTAGGTCGCATAAAAATAGGTGATATTCAAAATGGAAAATATATGGAAGTTTTCAGATTATGAATTTGAAACATAAATGAAGGAATATTATATGATACAGGTACCACTAGAACATTGAAAGGGATCAATATTACGAAAAAATAGTTTACTATAAACATCAATCGTGTGTCTCAGCCTGTTCACAAATAGACTACATCAGTAAGAAACTATAATACAATAATAAGCGTTCAATTTGATTGCAGTTATCAAGACTTTTTGTAGCGTTTAATCTCCAACGTCCTTGATTACACAAAAATGTTGATATCTTCAAATATATGGAAAACTACTACTACTTAATATAATAAATTTTACATCACTAAAACTCTTGAAGAACTCATATTGCTATACTGTTGTAGAGAAAATGTCTTACATTACTTAATCATGTTGAATGTCATTGTTGATTTTGTTGAAAATGTTATGTAGTATTTTGATCGCAAAACCAGAGGATGGTTCTATCCAGGTGTATACTTATTCAGTTTACCATTGTTTAGTATTTTTGTTTCTTATTTAATCTTAACCTCGAAAAGGCTTTCAGAAAACTCTTCAAATTCAATTTCCATATGGATTGAATAATTTTTACATCAAGGAAATTTCCGTTGAACACATAGGTACTTGTTTTTTTTTATATAATCAAATAATTTTGTTGAATTTCAGTATTTTTATTATGGAGGGTAACGGTAAGGAGGACCATCTCATATGGGAAAACAATCGCAAAAGTGTCCAATTGTAAGCAGCAAATAGCAGTTCCAACACCCTCTAGAGTGGCGCTGGAATAACAAGAGTGAAGATATTTCGTGCCGCGCTATTGCCATGTTGTGATTGATTGATTGGGATTTTGAAGTTTGAAAGCTAGGTTATGATAGTTTATTTTTAAATGAGTGCTATTATTATTTATTATTAGTTCATTGAGTTAGTTTATTTTTGAGTCACTGAATTTACTTTCTATAGAACTCAGTTCGTCTTGCTGAATTTTTATTAAGGTACCCACTAGTTCAAAAATGCCTATCTTCTGTTTTAAACGTGAAAAACTATAATTCACTCATCGTGATATTTAAATAATCATATAAGAAATGCGAATAAGATTGTACCTGAATCCATGAAGTACGATAAATCTGTTGGTCTTTAAGTGCCGTGAAGGCTGTAAACTTTAGTTCAAGTGTAGCAGTGAATTGTGCCTTCATCTAAATAACCAGTTGCAGTGGTTTCAAGGGCAAAAATAAGAACTTCAATTCTTTTAAAGAAAAGGCAGTGCAATTTAAACACTTAAGTGTTATTAGCCATCTACAAGAATTTGTTAATGAGGTAAATAAGTGGAAACAACTTCAATATGACAACAGCGCGTCATTTAAAATGTACCCTTTTGCTATTGTGGCACCACCAATTCAATGCTTTTTGTGGGCACTTTTTCATACACAGAGTAGGTCCTCCTTACCTTCTACCCTCCATAATTGTTATGTCAAATATAAAACAAACATAAAATCAATCAGAGGTTGATCAAAAATGAATAGTTTTATAGCTAAAAATAAATTATATTCTTCAAAAAATGAGAAATGAGATAAAGTTTAATGTATCACTCAATAAAGATTCAATCAACTATGAAATGTTTAAAAGTCGAAAATTTCATATTTTGTATGACAATTGACACTTTTCTAACCTTATCTCTTTCGTTTCACGTTATTCTTCATAAAAAGCCCCTACACACGGACTTTGATGTCACATCAACGTGCATCCAAGAACGTGCAACCAATAACGTTAATAGCGGGGTACACATGGACCTTAATGTGTGAATACATCAACGTGCATCCAAGAAAAAACGTGCAAGCAGATTGCGTTCACACGTTCGAAAAAACCATAGTTCTGTTCGAAGAAGAATGTTTAGCTCTTGTGACAGTGGCGTGTACTTATGCTCTTGAAAAGAAGAATAGAAATAAACATAAAGATTAACCGCAACCACTGCTTTGAGAGTGACAACGCACGAGCCGCCAACCGCCGCGGTTGGCGGTCGAGCGCGGATTGCTCTTGCGGAGGTTTGTTAATCACTAGTCATCATGAAAGTGTCCGCGGTAGTAGCTGTAGCCATTTGGCAAATATATATTTCATCTAAAAAAGGAAACAAACGTCGTTGCAAAGCAAAATATTCGGTTCACCCTCTGCTTCAACAAAGAAGTAGTAAAGGAGCATTCATAATTTTCTATATAGAATTGAGGAGCTTCGAAGATAAATTTTTCAATTATACCAGAATGTAAACCTCGTCTTTTGGTGAATTACTGAACAAAATTGAAAAGAAAATTACCGGAATGACTAAAAATATCAAATTTACTACAAATGTTAAATTAATAATTAAGGGAAACCGCGCGATATTGCGGTCTTGTGCGTGGTCTGTCATTCAAGTCTGTACAAATCGACAACCGCAGGACCGCGCGGTTGCCGCGTTCGCCGCGCCCGATGTCGACTACCGCCCAACCGCGCGGTCACGCGGGTGCTAGTGCGTTGTCTACCATATATTCCTGTGAAAATTAACAACCGCCAACCGCCGCGGTAGGCTGCTCGTGCGTTGTCCTACTAAAAATGCACAAACATCGGTGAATCGCCTCCACACGTTGAGAGATGCATGTGTTCATTTGAATGCGCATTCAAAAATTCAAGCGATTCAGAAAACATCAACGCGGCGCGTTCATCCGGAGTGAGCATTCAAAAACGTGGGTATTTTTACATCCACATTAACGTTATTGGTTGCACGTTTTTGGATGCACGTTGATGTGTTAAGACATCAATTTCCGTGTGTAGGGGCCTAAAGAGTATAAATTTCAAGAATATATTGTCGATATTTTCAAACGACTCCGCAAAATATGGAACTAGTACACACAAATAATAATAATAATAATAATAATAAATTTTATTGTGACAGAAAACTACAACAAATTGAGACATTTCAGAAAAAAAACACTACATAAAAAACTATTCTGTTCACAATTAGAAGTAAATAAATATGCGTTAAAAACGTGAGTACGTTACCTGAAATCGATTGTGAACGGATCCGCTGGCGCGGTAGTAGTCGAATTGTCCGCTAGGTGGCCGGCGAGATAGAGCCGTCACAGGGATGCAGGTGGAGGGAGGGACGTCATGAATATAGATTAGCTGTTTTGCCGCTGCAACCGCCGCTGCTCGTGGCTGAAGATGCGAGGACAGGTCCTGCGACAAGATTTCACCGGGATAGTAAAGGAGATCCGTGAAGACGATGCGAGGATAGGTACGGAGGCATCTGGCCGACAAAATAAAAAACTTGATAGATAAAATTGAAAGTTCTGACCTACTATGTTAACCGTAATATATTACTACAGCTGTATTTCCATCAATTATTCAATGTTTTGACAGACTGCACTTCCAAAAAAAAATAATTTCAAGGACTGATATTGATCAGATATAAGCCCATTTGATTCAAAGTCGGTTGTTGCAAGTGTCCAAATGTAACGGAAAATAATAATAATTACCTATTATTATTATTAGTTTATACATATATATATATATATATATATATATATATATATATATATATATATATATATATATATATATATATATATATATATATATATATATATATATATATATGTATATATATATACAAAAGATAACATAAGATAAGATAACTTTATACAATTTTACACACGTCTAAAAATTATTGCTATTCATTTATATAAAAATAAAGAAATTCAGACATTTGAATATAAAAGTCTTAAAGTATATCGAATATAATGTATATGAATACCAATCACAAACAAATCAATAAAACTCTGTTATAAAATAAAAAACTAGAGGAAAAACTTATTTTTTTTTAGGTCAGACAAAATAATGCCATTTGTAGAGATTCATCGACAATAATATCTGCTTTATACGTGTCTTAAATGTATTCATTGGAAGCATATATATATATTGCTCATATTTCAGGACATAACCCGCATACGGAAGCAGCTGTTTACACGTGTTCCAGGCTCTTTGGCCCTTATCAGAATAGCGTAGCCAAATTATGGTGGGATAAACTTGTTGATGGAGAAACAAAACAGTCGAAATCCTTCATAGTAGAAGACCATGGCATATTTGCAACTACAGCTGAAACATTCCATGGCTCCGTGACATATGAGAAGATCTTGCCCTTAAATTTGCAGTGTTCGAGCTTCAGGTGCAAATGAGCGATGGTCTTCTACAATGAAAGTACTGGATTGGTTTGTTTTGTTTCTTAATCTTCAAGTTTGTCCTATCATAACTTAACTACGCTGTGTTCTGATGAGGATCAAAAAGCCCGAAACACGTGTAAACATCTTTCGTATGCGGATTATGAATATATATATATATATTATATATATATATATATATATATATATATATATATATATATATATATAAAGTGATAAATAAGTTTATTTATAAATCATATTGAACAAAAATTTATGATTATTTTGAACTTCCTAGTGAATTATTGAAACAAAGTTATTTTTCAGTTTTTCTTTATTTTAGAAATAGGCATTTCAATTCAATATACAGAAATGAATGTCCAATTTTCAAAATATTGTCTATTGCATTTTCATGACTCCACTGTCATTTTGTTCATAGTTCCACAGCGCATTCGCCATTTTGTTCATGGTTCCACAGCACATTCGCAATTTTGTTCATGGTTCCACAGCGCATTCGCCATTTTGTTCATGGTTCCACAGCACATTCGCCATTTTGTTCATGGTTCCACAGCGCATTCGCCATTTTGTTCATGGTTCCACAGCGCATTCGCCATTTTGTTCATGGTTCCACAGCGCATTCGCCATTTTGTACGAAATTAGAAATATTTTCCAACAATAATTTTCCTTCAAATATTTCGACAAAAAAAATTAGGCAATGATTTGAAAACGTTGAATCCGTCTTATTTTTCAAAAAAAAATTGTTGTTGTTCTTTGAATCTTGGCTTCAAAGATCGACCAGTCTGACCTATATACACTCCTCTACATACAGGACAAATCAACCTATAAACTCCAGAACTTTCAAATTTTGAAGTGATATCTTTGGCATTGAATAAAAATCCTCAGAGTTTTGTCTTAGGTTTGAATGCAATTTTAATATTACTTTCAGGTATGACATTAGCAACTTTTTCTGTTAGAGAACCAGAAATTGCAATCGCAGTTTTATATTTTTCAAAGTATTTTTGTGATAATAAACGTAGTAATTTCAAATTTTGTTTTCATTCATCATGTTAAATTATCACGTAGTGACGACGGATTCCATCCTTTTTCAAAAATTCATGATAATTTCTAGTCTAAGGTGGTCGATCTGAGATATTTCATACACATGTTCCGATTCCCACCCCCAACAATGGCAATAACAATGGCCGTTCAAATGATGTTCGCTATCATTATACTTACATTCGATAAAGCAAAAAAGAAAATATAACATGAGGTTTATACGATACGAATAATACAATGGAATGATTACGGAGTTCTCGTTCCCTCGTATAGCAAAGTGTGAATGTTATCATTTTATGGGGTGACTCCAGGGGTGCATTTTTTACAGCAAAAACATCGTTTCTGAGATCATAAAAAGACTATTTGTTGTCTAAGAGAAATGAATCATGTAATGTTATACTTAAAAGGAAGCTTGGGCTATTCATAAGGTGAAATATTATGTTTGAGCAGTTGCGGACGTGCATTGTGAAAATAAAAGTATATTAAAACAATGGTTAATAATAACAATTTACACATTTATTTAAAGAAATAACGCATGACACACATTTCGGTGGAACTAACCCACTGAACAAGAAACATCATAAGTCTATTTTGTGATGTTCTTTTTAGAGACTTCTCCTTTTAGAGACTTATTTAAAACGTTAAAAAGATATCTCCTAAATGTTTAAAATTTATAACCAACTTCATTAACATCCATGTTATGTAATTAAAACATATTTTAGATGTACACAATACTACTTGAATTCGCAGTGATATACACATCCTATGAACTTCTTTTCAGCAACTTCTTTGAGGAAACATCCATACGATGTTAATTTGTATAGGTCTCACTAATGTTACATAGAGAACATTACTGCAATATTACAAATTAACATGTTTCTGAGATGATCACATTTTGTAGTTACTTTTACAACTTTCGAACTACTCTTTAGTAACTTCCTGCGACTGGGTGAGCTGTTTGAATGATGTATTCATAAAATTATAAAAAAGAAGAAAACAGAAGACGAAAAAAACAATGACAAGCATGGCATGATATATGGCGGATCGTGGCGTGCAAGTAGGTTATAATAAGTGGTGGCAGCGTCGTTTTCAGTTTCGCGGTTTTGTCTCAGTAAAAGCATTGTCTTGTTATAATGGACGAACAACAGTTATCGGTAAGTACTTATTCCAAAATCATAATTATTAAAACTTAAATATACTCATTTTAATACTTTAATCGGCTATTCAACATTGAAATTCCGGGTGGAGGGATATACCGTTGATATACCGTAACGTTTCGTAAAGTTTTGATAGTTTGAAATTTTTATAGTTTTAAATATTAAAAAATTATTCTAATAAATATTTTGTAAACCAGCTATAAGGTATCAGTAATCTTTATCAATTCAGTTTTAAATCGTGTTAGGTTATAGCAACTACAGCCTGATATATACAGTTGCACACAAATTCAATTTTTGTTAAGATGTGTCATATATCACTTTCCACACTTGTTATGTAATATGCTTACACTATTATATTTTTTTAGGTTGGATTTCCGGACAGGATATTTGGTTTTAGGTTGGATTTCTTTTTCTGGACAAGATATTTATTCTAAGGCTGGATTTGTTTTATTTTTATTTTCAGTGTTCTATTTATTAATAGTTAATATACTATTTAAATCTACTATTGCTTTTTTATTTTAAATGTACAGGGTGAACAACTAAGAACGGCTGTAGGCCACATCTCAGAGAAGAATATTGGTACAAATAAAAAACATTACCTTTTGGAAAGAAAAATCGCTAGAAAATATTTATGAGTTTCTAAAATATCCACTAGGGGTGGAATGAGCACTCAAAATCATAATACTGTGATTATCTCCAAAAAAGACATATACCAAAAGGTGACCTAAAAATGCAACTTTTGAAATTTTCATGATTGTATATTTAGGATACCTTTAGTTTTTCTTTCTTGATGATAATCGCCTTTTCATTCCCTAGCGGATATTTCAGTAACACAAAAATATTTTTCAGGTTCATTTCCCTTGAGGTATTTTTTTAAAGTTGAATCATGATTCTTTCTTGAGATATGGCCGGCAGCCGGCGTTTCTAGTTGTTCACCGTGTATTTGATGAAACATCTATAGGATGTAATCTAGAATGTTTGAGGTATATTATTTAGAGGTTTAAGTAATATCCATACAACATCTAAAAGAATATACTGTATCGTTTTTGAAATGTTGCATTCAGTTCATTGGTATGATGTTATTTCATAGACATTGCATCAACATGTACTAGATGTTAAAAGGCATTTCTGAATGTAACAGAAATTTTGCTTTTAGTTCATTATAAAGACTTCCTTTTGAGGAAGTTCTAGTAACATCACAGTAATGTAAAAAGGCAGCGCTTTAACATCGCTGAGAAGTTCAGTTGTAACATCATAAAAGTTAACAGCCCTAAGCTGGGCATAAGCGGTTGTCAAGATGTGCATGTGATGAAAACAAGAGGAAAAAAGGGAAGAACATTAGCATAATGTGATGTTAAATTAACGTGACTGTAACAATTATTTGCATAGTGGGAAGTATGTTTCTCTATTATATCGAAAACAAGAATTGAAGAGATGACCAATTGTGTAGAAGGGGTAAATAGAGGGATGGTTACAAATAATTATTAGAATAGCAAAAACCAATTCTGAACTGCTAGTCAGGTAGTTCGGTAATTTTGAAAAGATTAAGAAGGGGGCTTGTAGTATTATCGATTTGGCTATTCAATAGGAGACCGGAATGCTTGTATTTATTTATCTGTAATGATTCTAAAAAATTAAGTTTAATTCCCTTACTTTCAGCATTCGATATTTTGAAATCGAAATTGAATGTGTGATTTTCTTGGATTAAATGGTTTGCATAATGTGAATCCGACTTCTGATTAATAAAGCTACGTTTGTGTTCTGAAATTCTAGTTTGAAAACTTCTGAAAGTTCTACCAATGTACAACTTATCACAATCACCACAATTAATTTTAAAAACTCCTGATTCATTATCTTTATGAACTTCGGATTTATTATTTTTTATATGATTTCCTAAATTATTAGGTACCGGTACGATAAGCAATGTTAATTACAAAGAGGAGATTTATCGCGGGGAAATATTATATAAAACAAAAGCAAAATTATCGGTCTAGCCCGCATATGTCGAAGCAGCCGTTTACACGTGTTTCGGACTCATTGGTCCTCATCAGAACGGCGTAGCCAAGTATGCGATGGAAAACCTGGAAATGAAACAGCAACATTCCATCGCATACTTGGCTACACCGTTCTGATGAGGACCAATGAGTCCGAAACACGTGTAAACGGCTGCTTCGACATATGCGGGCTAGACCGATAATTTTGCTTTTGTTTTATATAATATTTCCCCGCGATAAATCTCCTCTTTGTAGTTTATTTCCACGGTCCAGGATCGCGCGGATGGCATTAATCGCCTCCGTGGTCATAGTTAGACCAATCTCCCAAACCGGAGAGATCGAACAATGTACCACAAATGTGTGATTGTCTTCCGAAGCAAAGGATTCTGCTTGTTGTTGCTGTTTCATTTCCAGGTTTTCCATCGCATACTTGGCTACGCCGTTCTGATGAGGACCAATGAGTCCGAAACACGTGTAAACGGCTGCTTCGACATATGCGGGCTAGACCGATAATTTTGCTTTTGTTTTATATAATATTTCCCCGCGATAAATCTCCTCTTTGTAGTTTATTTCCACGGTCCAGGATCGCGCGGATGGCATTAATCGCCTCCGTGGTCATAGTTAGACCAATCTCCCAAACCGGAGAGATCGAACAATGTACCACAAATGTGTGATTGTCTTCCGAAGCAAAGGATTCTGCTTGTTGTTGCTGTTTCATTTCCAGGTTTTCCATCGCATACTTGGCTACGCCGTTCTGATGAGGACCAATGAGTCCGAAACACGTGTAAACGGCTGCTTCGACATATGCGGGCTAGACCGATAATTTTGCTTTTGTTTTATAGCAATGTTAATGTTGTGCTCAGATAAGAGAGATTTAAGTTTTCTACTTGAATTTCCGATGAAAGTGAGGCTGTTATAATTGATATTATTACTAGTACTATTATATTACCTATCATATTGTCTATTACTATGAGATCATAATTATTATTTACGGCAATTTGTTCAATTATATATTTCTCGATGTTAAAATTGGCATTTGAAAGTGGAATATTCACTAAACGATGTAGCATACTATTGCAAGCTGCCATTTTGTGTTGGAATGGATGTAGGGAAGTACCTACTATGTTAATTTACACCATGTATCGGCCCAATCAATTCAAAAAATAAAACATTGGCACAGTTGACAATCAAATTTTCAGCTATTACAGACGGAATAAATTAGTACAATAAACTTCGAGAATGCTATGTTCTAAGTTATAAAAAAATAAAAACCGAGAAAACGAACTTTAAAAGAAAACTTCAACATTCGCAAAACTAGTATTGGCATCGCCACAGTTTGTTCATTTATTTATATTAACACGCTTTTATTAGCTTTGTATGCAACGGAGTCTTTGAAGGTGATTTTTACCCATTCAGAATTTTGGAATTATTTGAAACTTTGTACACTTATCAAGGACCTATGATTCCGCAACAATTTAAATAGTATTTGTCCCATTATCCTGATCAGGACATTCAGGATTAGCGATTTTCCAAATCCGATACCCACTGTAGTATCTTTATGTCTAGTAAAACGATTATTAGTTGCTAAGAAATTATTATTTTAGTATAGTTTTCATGTAATTATCTTCCATTGGGTAGTTTGGTATTTGAAGCTTTGTAGGTATATCTACTGCTAAATAGTGGTAACCATTCATTTCCTTATTCATTTCCCATGGAATTGACAAAACCGGAAGGTTACGGCCATACCACGCTGAAAATGCCAGATCTCGTCAGATCTCTGAAGCCAAGCAGCGTCGGGCGCGGTCAGTACTTGGATGGGTGACCGCTTGGGAACACCGCGTGCCGTAAGCTCCCTTTTTTCGTTCAGAAGGATTTATAAAGATTTTTCAGACTATAAAATGGATAAAGAAAAATTTTTGATGGTTTGAATATTTCATAATGTAATATTATTTTACTTTCTTTAATCAAATTAATGTAATTACGTAGTTGAAGATACATTTATTTCTAAATACTTGTTAGTGTTCAATTAATTGTTCAACTCCGTTGAATTGAGTTAGATTAATATTTACTACCTCATTTAGACTCCGACTAAGTGACCAGGGAATCGAACTGGACAACCATGAAGTTTCTAAAGTGACCGTACTAAGAAAGTTTGCAAAGTGCATCTTCGCAGATTGTGCGCACTGATAGCTAGTCTAGAAGAAAACTGATAGGACTGTTATAATAATTATTTTATCACACAAAGGAAATTAAAAAGGAAATGTCGGCAGTAGAATATAATATACACCTACCAGTTATCCATTATCTCTATCAAATAAACATTGGTTTCCTACAAAAGCTTGGCTTGTGCGTGGGCAGTAGGTACAACATCAAATCTAATTTACAAATTCACATCAATTTTGTGTACAATACATAAACATTAAAGAAAGAAGAATAAAAAAAACATAACAAAAAACCAGTAAAACAATTCCTGCAATAAAAGTTATTTCTTAAATGAATTGAGCAAGGAAGTTATAGGTTTTATTTCATCTGGAAGTTTATAGTAAATTTTCTTAGCATTGTAGATGATGGACGTTTTTGTTAATTCAGAGGAAGGAATATGGAGGTGAACATGATGTCCCGAAGATCTAGTGCAATATCCGTGCTGTGGCACCAAATGTATTAAGTCATGAAAATACTTATGAATCAATAACACTGATTCAAGTAAATATAAAGCAGTCTTATCTTGGAAGTAGAAAACAATTTGTAAGGACAAATAACTCCAATTATGCTTGTGAATATATCACTAGCGGTGTCCCCCAAGGTTCTGTTTTAGGTCTTGTCCTCTTCTTGTTATTTATAAATGATATTACTTATCTGAAGATCAGTGGAGAAATTACGCTTTTGCGGATGATACGAGTATTACTTGGAACAATCCCATTTCTGCGACGCTGCACTCCGAAATGACAATTGATCTTGGATTGATCAAATCCTGGTGTGATGAAAACTAACTTTGCTTCAATGTTGATGAAACAATCGGTTTGTTTTTAGAGATAACTCCCAGGATCTATTCCTGCAAAACCATGCCATTAAAATAGTTGATTCTGTCTTTATCGACAATAATCTCAAATTTTCACAGCATGTGCATGTCTTAGCTGAAAAATTATCATCGGCCTGATTCGCCATTAAATCCATCTCAAGTGAATTAGATACGGCATCTATAAGAATTGCCTATTTTGCATTGCTCGAATCTCATCTTCGTTATGGTATTCCCTTCTGGGGTTCATGTAATTCTTCACAACTTGACACCATTCTCAAATTGCAGAAGAGAGCAATTCGTTACATGTTTGTACTGAAGAATAGGGCTCATTGCAAACCTTACTTCAAGAAAAATGGAATTTTGACGCTTCCTTCTTTATATTTACTTGAATCTGTGTGCTTGATTCATAAGTATTTTCATGCCGTACCCTTGGTGTCACAGCACGGGTATTCCAGAAGATCTTCGGGACATCATGTTCACCTCCCTATTCCTTCCTCTGAATTAACAAAAAAAGTCCAACATTTACAATGCTAAGAAAATTTACAATCACCTTCCAGAGGAAATCTATAACTTCCTTCACCAATTTTCGGAAACAAACAAAATCTTATTTTCTTGATAGACCTTATTACTCTATAGAGGACTACTATTCTGAGCATTGATCGATCGATATGACCAAATTGAATAACACAGGCTTCAGCTTCGATTGAGGAGGATTTATTGTGATGTTTGTATGTATATTTATGGAAATGTGGGGTGATTTTTATTTCTAGGTATTACATTGTTTAATTTGTATATTTTTTTATTGATGTGTGTTTATTTTTATGTTTTACATTATTTAGTTTAATAATCAGCACGGCTATATCAGGAATAGGTCTGTCGTAAGTGCAATCACTCAATTTACCAGCAAAATAATAAAAATGTTTTTAGACCTCTCTAAAGCTTTCGATAGTCTGTCACATTAGCTCATATTACTAAAACTTGAAAAATACGGAGTAAGAGGCAATGCATTAGGATGGTTCGAATCATATTTAAAAAATAGGCGACAGAGAGTAAAATTTTGTAAAGAGGGAATAACATCTGAGTCTGAAATAAAAGAAAGTAATTTTGGCGTCCCACAAGGGAGTATTTTAGGACCAGTGTTCTTCATAATATTTATTAATGACATAGCAGAAGTTGAAAATAAGTAATGTCACAGGTCATCTCACTAATTACGCAGACGACACCAGCCTATTGATTGCTGATTCGAGCTATCCGGAGTTGCTCCGCTCATCAAAAGCTGCTTTTGACTGTGTGCAGGTCTGGTTTATAAATAATGGATTGATTCTGAATGCCGAAAAAATAAAAATTATATTCTTTCGGACAAAACAACAAAGAATTGATACACCTGGTGTGATTAAAATATTGAAACTAAATAAGAAAATTCAATAATGTTTTTGGGGATATACATCGGCGAACACCTTAACTGGAACAACCATATTATTGAACTAGGAAAAAAATTGAACTCAGTATTATGTAGTATAAAAGTAAGATATCTAAACGGGAATTCCTTGAAAATATTTTACTATGCAAACTTTGAGGGGTTGATGAGATTTGGAGTAATTTTCATTGGCAGCAGCTCTTTATTAAAAGAAATTTTCTACGTTCAGAAGCGCGACGTTAGGACAATTTTGGGACAGTGGAGAGAATCTTGCAGGGGGCATTTCCGGAAAAAACAATCTTTTGACAATATATGCTCATTGCATCCTAGAAAATCTCATATTCCTATCCAAAAAACGGAAGGAATTTCAGAATTGTGGAGAAATGCACAGTTACAGCACACTTAACTTGAATTACCGCTTCCCGAAGCATAAATTGACAGCATCTGAAAATCAGCCAAATTATACCTCTGTAGGATTCTTCGATAAACTTCCAGATAATATAGAGAAAATTGAAAACCTGGGAGTAGTTAGAAATAGCGTCAAAAAACTGCTTATTAAATTAGAACCATACTCTTTGAATGATTACTAGAGGATGTGTTCATATGTGGATTTGAAATTTAGACTATGTTGTCATTTACGTTATTTTATTTGCTGTATCATGTTTGTTAACATCCTTTGAAATAAATGTAATTATTATTTTTTTTTGTACGTCCGTGTGAGAAGAAATATCTTTTATAGACTACCCTGAAAGTATCCCGCACGCATTCTCAGGGATATGTGAGACTCCGGATGTTGCTGGTTACTCACTAAAGAACCTCTAACACATTCCTTGGAGTAGTTCTTCATCCTGCCTTACAGCTTCCCATAACAAAAGAAATGAGCTGCAAACGACCTCTATAGTTCATGGGACCTGATGACTCGAAGTGACCCAACACTGCTTTCTGCATTCTGTGCGTCAATATATCGGCCAGAGATCTGCATGCCAGTATAATCTTCAATTCTGTCACATAGTTAGCTCTCATTCCGCCTAGACAACCTATGATTAGTACGATCATCCTAACTTTATGCCATGGGTATAGTGTCCTCAGCTCGAACATAAAGTCTCTATATTTTTCCCTTTTCTGTTCTCCTTTCATCACCACATTATTTTCGGCAGGGGACGAAAACTAGACAACAAACAATTCTCTGAGCTCTTTCACCAGTAGTGCTATATCTGGCTTCATTGAGTGGATCTGCCGAGTTGTTAGAAAAGCATAGTTCCAGTATATACGAGCTCTATCATTCTCAACAACCGTGTCAATTTCTAGTGGAACATATGGTAGCACTGGTTCTTTGTCTATAACCATAAACTTCTCTCAGATGGAAGTAGATGATTCGGAGCGCTCCATTATGTCTTTCTATATACCCTGATGGAGCATGGACTCTGCAAGCAGACATGATGTGCATAAGAGTTTCCTGCTGACTGTGGCATGCTCTGCAAGTTGTTGGGGTGTCCACTTTCATTATGTTCTTTTTATACCACCTTGTATTTATCACTCCATCTTGACAAGCCATAACAAATCTCTCCGTTTCCGACTTAAGCCCAGCCGACTTCAAAAAGGCAAAGGATAATTCTTCCGACAGGCCCTGTTCTTCCAATTTCCTGTAATATAATGAGTGCAGGTTTTTACTCATATGATCTTCGAGTAGTGTCTTCAGTTTTGCTTGTCTTATCTGTCTACCCAGTCTTCTTTTTTCGGCCGGCGTGATCGGTGTTACTGCTAGCTTAGACTCAATCGATATGCCGGTCATATTGAGCTTTTCCAAGGCTCTCCGTCCAGCTCTGAATAGGAATGCTCCTTGATTCCTGATTTCATGTTGAGCTAGCATTCTCAATATCCTTATTGTCATTTCCAAGGTTTTTTGATGGTGTTGGTATTCCAAACTTTGCAAACCTCTGCCTCCCTGCGTTCGAGGAAGGTATATTCTCTGTGTCGAGCAATTGGGATGCAGGCACTGATTCATGTTCATTACTTTTCTTGTTGATCTGTCGAGATCGAGAATTTTACCGTCCAGTTAACCTCCCCGAAATAGTGAGTGACTATCGAGACTGCCAAACTGTTTGTAGCAGAAACCTTGTTTTTACCAGACATCTGTGATTTCCATATATCTCCAAGCTTCTTTTTGAATCTGGCTGTTAAGGCATCCTTGATTTTGGTTTTCTCCAGAGCACCGCTCTCTTGAATTCCAAGAAATTTGTATGTTTCTTGATCTTCAAGGTGACAATATTATTATCATTATTATTATCAATGAATTTCTCTCTTCTGCAATTTGAGAATAGTGTGAAGTTGTAAAGAATTATATGAACGCCAGAAGGAAATACCATAACGAAGATGAGATTCGAACAATTCAAAATAGGCAATTCTTGTAGGTGCCGTATCTAATTCATATGAGATGTTGGATATGCTCGGCAATCCTCCCCACCCCCTTGAGTGTTCTCGCACCCTACAGGTTGGGAATAGCTGCCCTAACAAATTCAACGTTATAATTTTTGATCTTCAGTAAGACGACAAATCAATTGAAACGAAAGCCTCCAGGCGCTCCAGTCGAATCACTTTAATTTAAAAATACTCTTCAATTCGAACAGCACGCGCCTTATTCGCCTGAAGTAAACAGAGCAGTGATTTGTATGTATGCATATCGTACATTTCGAGAACAGAACGGCGTATTATATACACTGAGTTGGCGTAGGGTTTCGCAAATATGCTAACCCCAGAATGTCGCTCGGTGTGTCGTCTATTCAAATATTTATAAGGTTTCTCCAATTACGGCATTGTTCGATTAGATTACGGCAACAGGACCCGCAAAATGAAAGTTGCGTCGCGGCTTGACGGTCCCCTGGTACGAAAAAGACGTCATAGTTGACGCTGGTGACACGTGTGTGTACCATTGAGGAAGGGGAAAGAGGAGAAATTATCGAAAAAGTCTGTTATGGCAATATGTTTAAGTACAAATATACAAATAACTGAGCTTGAATGTTCGCACATCACTTGGTGAAACATCATAAAGAATAAAGTTTAAACTTTAACATGAAACACAATTGGCTTATTATATAATAGTATATTATGATATTAAGAGAATAAGTGATACTTTATGTGCTGAGCGCGGAAAGTTTGTCCGCGTGAAGCACATAAAGTATCTTATTCTCCGAATATCATATACTATTTTTTCTTCAAACGTGCATAATTTCATTCGAAATAAAACAATAAAAGGAAACGAATTTTTTAATAAAGATAACAAGATTGAATCTTTAACTTATTTCACTGTATATTGCCTTTTTCGTATCGTTGTCATGGATACGTACTTGTTTGACATCCATTAAAACAAATATTTCAAATTCGGTCAAGAAAATGAGTTTAGAAATGTGTAATGATCCTCCCGAGGTGGTAGAGGCAGCTAGAATAGCTATGCAAAACTTGCTGCCGACGAAATCTGCTGCAGTATATGAAGCAGCGTTTGTCAAGTTCAACAAATGGTGCAATGGAAAAAAAGTAGTGCAATACTCTGAGAACGTTTTGTTGGCATATTTTACCGAAATGGCACTGAAAATGAAGAGTTTTTGGGCTCATTATTCAATGATAAGGTCTGTGTTGAAATTGAAGCATAATGTGAACATTGAAAAATACAACAATTTGCGTGCATTTTTTAAAAAGCAAGGAGAAGGTTATAAGCCAAAGAAATCGAGAGTCTTGTCAAGGGAACAGTTCAGCAAATTTTTGTCTGAAGCCCCAGATGAAAAGTATTTGGCGATGAAGGTAATAAAATTACATTTTGTTTGTTTCACATTGTGCTAACCAACACTTAATTTTTTAGGTAGTTTTGATATTTGGAATATCTGGGGCATGTCGTTGCGATGAACTAGTGAATATGACAGTTGATGATCTTGAAGATATGGGTTCTTTGCTGCTAATAAACATTTCCAACACTAAAACTAATAAGAGTAGAACCTTCAACGTCCTGAGTGATGAATATCTGAGCAAATATAGAAAGTACATTAATTTGCGCCCTGCCGATTTTAGGTAACGACGTTTTTTTTTGAAATATCAAAATGGGACATGTTATAAAGGTGTTATGGGTATCCATAAAATTGATAATGTAGCAAAAGACGTGGCATTGTATCTGAAGATTCCAAATTGGAAAGAATATACAGGGCATTGCTTAAGAAGAACTTCCGCAACAATGCTTGTTGATTGTGGGGTGGATATCACTACGCTGAAAAAGCATGGGGGTTGGAAATCTGATACAGTTGCCGAAGCGTACATCGAAGACTCTGTGCAAAGTAAAACCAAAATTGCTAAGAGAATTCTTCAACCTACCCCTCGGAAAATCTCGAACAATCTTCATTTAATGAACCCGATACAAGTAATGGATTTGTAAATGCCGTTCACTCTGGAAAAGTTTATTTATTTATTTATTTATTTATTTATTTATTTACCAATTTAGGTTGCAAACAGTACAAAGTACCAAAACAGCATCCACTACGTGTATAAAATAAACTTAACCTACAAACTAAACAATTTATATTCTAAATAATTAGTACATAATAAACTTGATAAACTTAAAATGACAAGAACAAACTGAAATTATTCTTAGTCGTCTAAATTCCTAAAAAGTATTGTTTTAGACGGTGCTTATAACATTTTATTGGCAAAACAAAAATATCCAGCTTTAGAAAATTATTATGAAGATTGAACAGTGACTGAAATCTACAGATTGGAGAGTTCTGTCCTAGGTTAGTTCGGTGAAAATCCACTGCAAACAGATCTCTATTTCTTGCGTTGGCCCTTGGTGTTCTTAGATTAATTCTAGATAATAGATCATTAGAATCAATATGATTATTTAATATTTTGTAGAGCATAGATAGATCGGTTATAATTCTTTTGTGTTCAAGTGATACAATTTTAAATTTAGATTTGATATTGGAATAATTGTGATTAACTACCGGTGTATTGCTCTTAAATCCAAGATATCTTAAGAATCTATTTTGTACACGTTCCAGACGTGTAGTATGTATGTTGTATTTTGGATTCCAGATGACAGAGGCAAAAGAGAGTTTACTATGGACAAACGCATAGTAAAGAGACAAGATGGATTGAGGATTCCTGAAATCTACTGAGTTTCTTTTTATAAATCCCGCCATCCTATTCGATTCAGTTATTACTCTTTCTATATGCATTTTAAAAGTCCACTTATCATCCAGAGTAACTCCCAGATCTCTAATTTCCATCACCCTTTTCAAATTACTTTTATTAATGGAGTATAGCGACGTGATTTTATTGATATTTTTTGTGAATGAGATATAGAAACATTTAGCGGTATTCAGATAGAGTTTGTTTTCCTGGCAGTATCGTTCCAAACGTAGAAGATCTTCTTGGATCTTCAGGCAGTCAGCTGGGGACTCGACATTTTTGTATATTTTCAAATCATCTGCAAACAACAGAATTTTGCAATGTTTAAAACAGTTTTTTATTGAATTTATATAGATTATAAAAAATAACGGACCCAGATGACTACCTTGAGGTACACCAGACGTCGCACCAAAAAAGTCCGACGTATGCCCATCAACTATTACTCTACTATTTCTGCCTGTAATATACGAACAACATAGTCTGATCATAGTCGCATCCACACCGGCCTCTTCGAGCCTTTGTATTAATAATTGAAAATCGATCTTGTCAAATGCCTTACAGAAGCCGGTGTATATAGCGTCTACTTGACCTTTATCATCTATTGTCTGACTGACAAATTCTGAGAAACATAACAAATTTGTTTCCAGTGATCTTCTGGGATAAAAACCATGCTGTTCATTTATAATTAAGTATTTAACACATTCGAAAATACGGTGGTACATAATTTTTTCCAAGATTTTGCCAAAAATACATATTTTGCTGATAGGTCTATAATTTTTTACATCTTCTCTATCGCCGCTCTTAAAAATTGGAATAATTTCACTTAACTTCCATTTCTTAGGAAAAATGCCAGATCTTAACGATTCATTAAAAATAATACCAAGTGGCTCAGCCAAATTAACCGCACAGTTTTTTAAAAATATAGGTGGAATTTTATCTGGACCTGAACTTTTGTTCACGTCTAAGTTTTTACAGATTTCTAAAATTTGGTTTTCTGAAATCAACGCAATTCCTGTCTGTATTTTTGGCTTCTTATTGTTGAAAGATATTCGGTTAGATTTGATGTACACGCTTTTGAAAAATTCCGCAAACATGTTAGCTACTTCTTTGCCACCTCTTGCAAAATTATTACCATTTTTTACCTCATATGGAATAGACACATTGTTTTTCTTTTTATTACGAATAAAATTCCAAAAAATTTTTGTGTTTTCCAAAATATTAGATTCAATACCTTTCATAAATTCATTGTAGTCATGTTTTATCATATGTTTTGATAAGTTTCTAAGCTCACAGAACCGATTATAAATAGATTGATCGTTGTATATTTTATACTTTTTATGAAGTTTATTTTTTTCTTTAATTACTGAAATTGTTTCAAATTTAAAATAATTTGGAAACTTTCCCTTAACATTTCGGACTGGAACCCACTTTTCTAAAATATTTTCTATTACGTTATAGAATTGATCCACCAACGAGTCTACATGAGTACCTGTTAATAGCAGATTCCAGTTTATTTCAGATAAGCTCCGATTTATATTATCGAAATTGGCTTTTTTAAAATTGTATATTTTTTTATTCGTTGGCTTAATAGGCTTAACGCTAGAAACTGCCCAAGAAAATTCAATTGCCTTATGGTTAGTATTTTCAGTTACTAAACAGTTAACAGATTGTTGCAAATTTGTAACTATGTCTTTATTACACAGAACTAGATCCAATATTTTATTTTTACTATTTTTCAGAAAATTATACTGTGTTGTGTGTGTACTATACAAAAGTTGTTATGAATAGTACTGATATTGCAAGAAGTGAAGGATTCTTAAATGATGCAAATCTTCATAATTGTACTTTTACTATGAATATTACGAATAAATAATAAATACCATTGTGAATAAATTCATAGTACTATAATGTGTTTATACGCTTAGGAGTATAAGTACTTATCACACTTAATGTCATTGAGGAACGTCACAAAAGTTATGAATTATATGACGTTTGAAGAAAAAAATATTTAGATACTGTATTTAGCAGTGAACGATAGTCGATATGTTTCGAGTTATGAACTCATTATCAAGACTGACTGCAGGAGAGTATCACATCTTATTTTATAAAACAGACAAAAGCAAAGCTGATACCTGAAAATCAATTTGTTCGTTTACACGGGGTAATTGGCTATTATGGGCGGAACTTATTTCGAGAATTTCAAGAAGGTCAAGGCGCTTTTCTTTGTTACCTGAATGCAACGATTGGGTTTTGTTGAAATCCAGGAAATGATTAGATTTTATACAATGTTCGGAGTAGTCAGTGGTATTTTTATTTTGTAAAATTTTATGTACTCCAACACGAATGTTTATATTCCTTCCTGTTTGTCGAATATAGAAAGCAGGATATTCGTCGCAAAATATTTTGTAAACACCGATGTTTCTCCGATGTCGGATTTTTCTTCATTATTGACCAAGAATGACTTCAAGTTTCTTTTATTTGTACAAATTATTTTAACGTTATTTTTGCTACTCAAATTATGCACATAATTTATTGGAAAGTATTTATGTTTTTTATTAATAGTTTGCGTGTGGTATATTGCATGCAACAACGAACGAATTTTATGGATAAGCTCATTGGGAAAAAACGAATAAAGAATCTGTTGCATTCAATATATAAAACGCAAACTATTAATGAAGAACAAAAATACTTTCCAATAAATTATGTGCCGAATTTGAGTAGCAAAATTTTTAACAGACTATCGAAAAATAGTGTTAAAACATGATGAACATAATGAACATAATGAAGTCATTCTTGGCCAATAATGAAGAAAAATCTAACATTGGTTTTCACAAAATATTTTGCGACAAATGTTTTCCATATTGGACAAACTATATTGGATTCCAACAAAACTCAATTGTTGCATTCATGTAACAAAGGAAAGCGCCTTGACCTTCTTGAAATTCTCGAAATAAGTTCAGCCCATAATAGTCAAGCCAAGTGTATTTTATTTTAAAGTTTAAACTTTAAATATACATAATGAAATATATTGAAAATGTCTCTCTTCTGATACTACGAGTGAGCAGCAGAACTCCGTCACCAAGGTTTTCAATAGCTTTTGTTTTTTTCTACATTTAAATTTTTAACCCACACAGTCAATGTGGAATGGCTGAAGAAATACAAATAGCTGAATACCTGCAAAAATGCATGAAATTCATAAATAAATTTGATTGATGGTGAGATAAAACATTTGGAATCCCAGATTCACGTACAAGGTGGGCAAATTTCGATGTTTGCATGGGGTATCTCGGTAACTATAGGAGATACAAAAAACTGGAGGGCGCATTCTCCTTTTTCGGGACAAATTCACTGGCGAAGACCAAAATTTGCTATTATCTTTTGTTTTAGAGTTATAAACAAAAGTTCGATTTTTCGAGTTTTAGACAAGTGTGTGAATATCATGGTCATTTGTGACGTTGCGAGATGATTAGTTTTACATTACTAAGGCATTTTTCTGTATAATCCAGTAGCGTCGAGAAAATGCAATTTCGAGTTATACAATAGCTATTTATGCCATCAGTTACGAAATGCCGAACGAAGTGAGTTTCGCAAAAACTTACAAGTTACACAAAATTTCATTTCGTAACGTATTGCATACAAGATTTTTTCTAATTTTGAAGAAAGTAATAAAAAAATAAAATTTAATATAATTGATAAAAATTTGGAAAACATAAATTTAGTTTGTTGCTGTTACTTCATGTTAGTTGTCAGTTTGACATTTTGTAAAAAGTCTAGACGGAAGGTTTTCAGCGAGATTGATATATTTTTAGTTTTATTTTTAAAAAATGAGTGATTCAAGTTCTGAAGAGCTACCAAGCGATATTGAAGAGGCAGCAGGTAATGCTCTATTATCAGTAATTTCCAAAAAGTCAAAGGCAGTTTATGATTTGGCATACGAAAAATTTGTTACGTGGTGTGATGAGAAGAAAATTAAACATGTTAATGAGAAAGTTTTACTTGCATATTTTGAAGGTAAGGAAGATCTCAAAGTTTCCACATTATGGACACTTTACTCAATGTTAAGGTATGAACTAAATCTGAAAAGGAATATTGATATTAAAAAATATACAAATTTGGTAGCATATATTAAAAGGCAAGCGGACGGGTACAGTGCTAAAAACTCAAAAGTTTTTATTAAAGGAGATTTTGCCAAATTTTTAGTGGAAGCTGATGACAAAGAATACTTAATGGCTAAGGTTGCAATGATAATTGGAATGGCAGGAGCATGCAGAAAAGCAGAATTAACATTTCTTCCAGTTGAAAATGTTATAGACGAAGGAAGCCATTTTCGTGTTGATATCCCACCTTCAAAAACAAAAGTTATACGGCAGTTTGCAATTACCACTGGAGACATTGAAAATACGAATCTTGTTGAAATATTAAGAAAATATATTAAGTTGCGTCCCCAGATTCTTAAACACAACAGATTTTTTGTAAAATATGCGAATGGAAAATGTACCAGAAATCCTGTGGGAATTAACACATTTAGCAGTCTGCCAAAAGTTATTGCACAATTTCTTGGTTTTTCAAATCCTGTTCTATATACTGGCCACTGCTTCAGAAGAAGCTCTGCCACTTTCCTAGAAGACAGTGGCGCTGATATTTTAAAATTAAAGAGGCATGGAGGTTCCATGAATAATAAAAAACTTATAGCGCAAGAAATATTTGGTGAAACATCTAATGCAATGTGCGCCGCTTCCCAAAAAACAGCAAGTTCGAGCAATGAAAAAAATATGTCGTCGGGAATTAATTTGAATAATTGCAATCATTGTGTTATCAATATTTATAATAATTAATTAATTTATAATTTATGTTTTTAACTTGTATTATAACAGTTAAATAAATAGAATAATTCTTTTTGTCACTAATTTTGAAATACATTTTTCGTCACCAATTGCATAAAATTTTACTTTATGCAACTAGTTACAAAAAGTAAGACGTTTCATAATGTCAATCAGTTTTAAAAAGTGTCACTTTATATGTCAAAATTAGAAAAAATAATATATTTGATACTACTCTTCGGTAAAGATTGCAAAATGAGATTTGTTCCTTTCTCTATGTAGCATTCACTTGACCAAAGTTTAAAAACTTTTTGCAATTACTGTTAAATTTTCGATTTTCAATATCTCACTAGCCTAAACATTTACCATAGGACATCAACCGCAAGTTAGCTTAAGAATGCCTCATTTATTATGGGGAGTACTTTTATCTTTTGTATTTTCTAATTTGTTTACTTATTACATTTGTAAGATATTCCATCTCTAAAGTTAGTTTGAATATAGTAAAAATCATAATCCGAAGTTTTACTTGCATTATTATCCTTGAAAATAGTTGCCGATCGTGAACGGTGAATAGAAAATCAGTTCCAAATATCCTTGAATTCTGTTCGACAAATCCCCTCCAGATCCGTTGTTTATCGTCCTGGCACGGACATGTGGTGCAGCCAGAGTGAACGCACCCGATAGCAAACGAATGCGTGTCAGTGGCAGAGATAGCGCTATGTTGTTTGATTGGCGTGCACGCGGCCTCCTAGATTAGCCGCGTTAGTTCCGCTAGTTGCCATCGACGCCGCTCGCGTCGCCACGGTCGCCCTTGATATTAGTGCAGGAACGTATTGAATTTTTCTCGTGTAAACAATGAAGTCCGTTGACACTAGTACTGGTTAAAGCGATAGAAGCAGAAGGTTATTGTGACGTAGAGTTCGAAGTAGTCAAAACAACAATAACTGAATGCTTATGTGGAAATTTGAATAAATTATTATTAAAAAACCAAATGATCAAGCCAGCCAATAAAGTGTATATTTTGGGCATCGGCATTGACCCTAATTGAACCCCGGCACTAAGGTCGTATTTTTGTCTAACTCAATCTGGAAAAACTATATTTTCAAAAACCACTAAACACCAAGAAATATTTACGTAACAGTGGCGACGATTAGAAAAATTGACCTGGGGCATCGCAAGACCAAGAAAAAGACTGGCCAATCTTAGACTTAAAAAATAAATTCTGTCGGTCTCGATGTTTCAAGATCAAGATAGTCTTGGTTTTGAAAAATATATTCAGAATTTTCAAAATACACAACATACATTACCAACTTCATTTTATACTATGTGAAGATAATATTTCTGTTGCTGTCATTTTGAAATTAAAGCAACAAATTTCTTACTCAGTCACAAATAAAAAAATATTAAAATATCTGGGTTGCGAATTAAGATTCGAAATATTGTTTTATTAGGAGTAAAAGTGATATTTTTTGTGGCAAGACTATTTGTTTGACAATTTTTGTGGAGCCACAAAAAGTGCTTTTCTCCGAATAAAACATGCGATTTTTTCCGCAAACGGTGTTCAAACGATAGAATTAAGATGATATTTTTAAAAAGGATTATATGTGAAGAAACGTAAAACTAAATTGCTTTGCTTACTGGTTTTGTAGATGTCAAGGCAACACAAGTTTGACAATTCAACAGAATAATTTTCAGAAACATTTAAAGCCACTTATCTACGCATTATAGGACTGTGCGTTTTTGGTAAGTAGGGGAGACCGGGTACAAAAGTAACATTATGCCTTGATTTCTCGTTAGGTGTTATTATTTCGGTGAAATTGATATAGCCATACATAAATTCCGTTTATGTTCTATACATTAGCATCTTAAATTACCTTATAATTGTGTATTTTGCATGAATCACAGAAACTTTAAAAAAATTTGTCATTTGTTACTTTCGACCACGTTGGCGGGCCGAAAGTAACACGTTGTGGGTCGAAAGTAACAGGGCAAAGGGGATGAATATGATATGACATATTTAATCAAACAAATATTTATTGGAAAATTCAGTGTCTTTCTTCTCTATTCAGACTCGCAATTATGGCACGCATAATTCATTGACGCATTCGGTACCTATGTGACCACATTTTGCATTCAAAACAATGTAAACTTTGCTCATTCAGTCGACTATTGCTAAAATTTTCTAAACAAACGAAGTAGAAGCAATCTTCGTCGTTTCCTTGTCTACAACTGCGCTAGTATTTCTAGCTTAAATTTTTGTTATATATCTATGCAATGTAACATGGCAGACATTCAATTTTTTTTGCCATGCTCTAATTTTTTCACCATCATTAAAATGCTCTTCAGCCGCTTTTCGATAGATTTCCATGTTAGTTGTTATTCGTGCGGTGGTTATTATGCGTTGTCGCGGCAGTTTGTTGAAATAAACACACACACATAAAAAGTTTACTTAGAGTAAATCAATACGGGGAGAAAAGTAACATGTTACTTATGTACCCATAGGGCTGCGTTACTTTTGTACCCTACAGCATTTTTATTAGAACATGAAAGATAACCTTGAAACGGAACATGCTAGACAAAAACGAATCTAAGCACTGTAAAATCAATCTAATCGAGTATCAATATGCAAATATTCAGATTAATATCATCCCTTTAATACTACATAAACATTAAATAAGTAAACGTCAAAAAATTTACTTTCGATTTGTGAAATCACGTAGCGTCCTCTCACACGATTTAACAGTGCGTGACGCGAGCGACGATTGAATGCAACTGAAAGTGACGCCCCTGGCTATCACCTGACAGCAGCTAAGTGGTGTTTTGACAATTCTTTAAACCTACAGAGCATTTGTTCCTTTCGACCCGCCGTTACTTTTATACCCGGTATCCCCTACCTGAGTATTAAGAAATGACTTGTTGTATTAAAATATATAAAATTTTTCTCACAGATCGCATTATATCAGATTCGGAACCCAACTCTACGCCGCCCGACGTCCTACGACGCCCGCCGGGAGCGTACAAAAAAGTACACTTTTTTGTACGCTCACGGCCGGACAAAAAAGTAAAAATAAGAGGACGTCTGTGAAATTGAACTTCAACATTGAGCACTGAGGTTGGAAAAGTTTGCGGAAAAAAGCATTTTTTCACTAGAGCTCAACTTGATACGTCCAAAAGTTAAAATGTTGAAATCAAATTATTACGAAAACAGTTGGGCATCAGATATTGTTCAGTATAACAGGAAGGGAATAAAGTATTCCCTACTAATAATGTTTCTCAATTAAAGCAGGAATGTTAGAAAATAGAAACACCACCAATAAAGAGTATAACAATTATCGAATTTCAATGTTTTTATATATGAAATTGATTAAGCTTATAGAGTATTTTCGGTCGCAGCCTACAAAGCACAGTTAATTCGACTCTGCTGCATCCCGTTCCTTCCGTACGAAAACTCTTCGCCGCCAGAGTCACGTGCGATAAGGTCGTCCACGTGTTGGCGCGTCCTTACGCGTGGCCATCTACGATCCGGGGTGCTTGTCAAAAGGAAATGTCAAACATGATCGGTTGTTGGAGATTAGGTAATTCGTTGTGGGCGTGGAGGGGGGATTTTTAGATGGGAAGGGAGAAATGTCTCCTAATACTGATGATGTAATCATATAATTTCCAGAAGAATGATATTTAAATCTGAATATATTCGAAAAACATTTACTGTCATTACCTACTTATAAATCAATTTTATTTGGAATATGTTGCGGATTCTAGAGTTGTGATACCATAAGTATCGAAGCAGGGTTTCCTTGATTGGAATAGTCTCAAATTTGCCATGAATTTAATTAGTCTTCACTGCACTGATGAGGCAAAACACGTGTGAGCTGTTGCTGAGGCGTCTCGTTGAAATTTCACTGTATTATTGTTGAGGTGTCTAATTTGCTATTATACCTTCTCCGTGCAAGCAGCTCCTTTGTTCATAACTTTCGGGTACCATGGATATTTATAACCAGCTAAGTGAGTGAAAATAAAATTCTTGTTTACAGTGGCAACAATTATATACGAACTACTAATGATTACTCATGAAGCTGTTTTTCAAGAAAATGTATATATATATATATATATATATATATATATATATATATATATACCGGGTATCCACAAAAAGTGGCTCGTCCTTATAACTTTATTGTTTTCGGAGATAATGGAATGAAATTTGTAGGATCTGTTCAATGAATAAAACTGCATATTTTGACCTGTAACGGATTCACCGGAATGTGTATTTTCAGTTATTTTGTCTCCATATGACATTTAGAATATAACCATATATCATTTCTAACTGTTTGTATTAATTTTTTATTTTTTTTCGAAATAAATTTTTGTTCAATATGGATACGTTCAAATAACTAATTCCTGCCCTAAAATGTTTGTAAAAATACAACTACACTAATTTTTTTTCAAATGGCAACATCGTGGCTCGTCGGGTTAAAAAAAAGAGCATTTTATTACGATTAATTTGATACTGCACTCTATTAAGTTGTAAGAATTGAAATTAGTTAATTGAACGTATCCATAAGCCCTTTAAAATAAAAATTTATTTCGAAAAACGAGTGAAAATACGGTTACAAAATAATAGTGACAATTGATACTGGACTGTTTTTTAAATGTCCCATATAATATAATAATACTATATAGCAGTAAGAGGCCTCTTAAGTTTTTAATAAAAAGTTGATGTTTTTTCACAAAATTCGTGACTTTCTCAAAACTTTTGAAATATCGAAGTTTCTTCAAAATTTATTGAAATTTTGAAATATCCATAGACTCTTTCGAAAGTTTTAAAAGCTCACGAATATCCTGAAGGTACGTCAACTGTTAAAATAATTTCTTTATTAAAGATTCCAGAGATTCCAAACAAAAATCGAAAACTATATCCCTACCAACAGATTACATACTTATCTCCCTAGATGTTATTTCATTGTATACAACTGTTCCCGTTGCATTAGCCTCAGAAATCATCGAAAAAACTGGACTCGTTCAATTTCAGTGAAACTAGGATAATAACAACTGAGTGAAACATCAAAAAAGGGAATATCTTGAATCGTCAGAAATATAAAAGAACTCTATCGCAGCGAGCTGCATTAGAAGCGCAGATTTTCATAACGTATCCAGTTAAAAAAATATATTCATTAAATTATGATTTTTTCCAAATTAAAAAAAAAATGCACCCTCTAATGTGTAAAAAATATTAATTTCCAAAATTGCGCCTTTTATCGTGTAAACCAGATTTATTTCCCTGGGGGGTCAACCCCTCAACCAGTTCGCATTAAAAACTATCACGTTCAATATATCATACGAAACTACCTACTCACAAACTTTTAATTCTATTGCACCAAAATTACGCCCTTTATCATGTAAACAAGATTTATTTCTTCCCCCAGGGGGTCAACCCACCAACCAATTGTAATCACAACCAATCCCATTCAAGATATCATACAAAATTACCTATATTTCAACCTTATTGCTACAAAATTGCGCTCGTTATCGTATAAATAACGCTTAAATAAATAAGCACATACATACGAACATATATATATATATATATATATATATATATATCACTTATTATGGAATGCTTCTCTGTTATATACGTGCAGAATTGATTGACCTACCAGCACTCTGCTTTTGCCATGATAATATGTGTTGTATAAAATATTTCTTTATTTTTATTTTACTGTGTTGATTGTCTACGTTTAATAGAAAGAATATATTTCATATAACTGTTGAATTTAATGTAGGTAATTGACGTCCTTTTACTATTTATAGATTTTGAAAAAGGTACAGAATAGTCGGAACGTCAATAGACTATATTTTGCTTTCAATTTGTTTTAATCAATGTGACCTAATAACAAGAACTCGACATTATGAAAAAATATATTTAATAGGTCAAAGAAAAATCAAAAAAGAATATATATATATATATATATATATATATACATATATATATATATATATATATATATATATATATATAAATATAAATATATATGTATATATATATATATATATATATATATATATATATATATGTATATATATATATATATATATATATATATATATATATATATATTTATATATATATATATATATATATATATATATTATATATAACATTTATTTTTGTACTCTTGAAAATCAGGAAAGATCTTGACAAGCATAAAATTCAATAAAAATCTGAATGTAAAATCTTGATTAAGGAGCTACAATTATAAAAATATCGTTTTCTGGATAACCAAACAATTTACTTTATAATTCATAACTATATAACAATGAAGGTTGTGCCCAAACATTACCATACAATGACGAAACAATCACATCCGCCCCAGTTAGACAACCTTCTTTCCGCATCTAATCCCTTCCCGACGCCGTCCCCCGTCCGTCTGTCCAACGCAGACATCCGCCCTACTCTGACTCTATATTAGGCCTGCTGCGATCAAGATAGGTCCATTGTTGCCATGTAATCTCGAACACGCTCCAGTACAGGGTCCTCGTGTCCTATTGCGATCGCTCTGTGTTCATGGTATCTATCTCAGTGTTCCATACGTGCAGCGCTGAGATGTCTACTATTGTTGAATATGTCACAAAAGCTTCCTGTCGGTCCCAGAGGACCCTCGAGTGCGTTTTCGATGTGCCTGAAGTGTGGAGTTCAGGTCTCAAGGGGTCAGAGAGGTATCGCAAAGTTGTCAAGATTCAGATCTTGTATCCTGGCAATATTTATATGATTACTGATTGTAGGACTCTGAAGTATGATAAATTATTGTGTAGTCTTATGACTAAAGTTTTCATGATTCGTTTTGCTTGTATAATAAACTTGTACCTACACTAATAGAATAATAATAATAATCTTTATTGCACCTAAGAATTACATAAAAAGTAAGTACAAAAGGTGGAAGTTCAGCTATAGCTGTTCTACCACTACCACCAAAACGAAACAATCGCTGTATACAATCAATCTGACAATTCAGACATTTTTCTTTAAGTTACCTTTTCAATGTATTGATATTAACGCAGTTATTAAAAAGATCCAGATTATCATTTTGAATCTTCACAGCCCTATAAGAGAAAGCCCTTTCAAACTTGGATGACCTAGGCCCTAGGGTATGGTATATCAAAACTACTACTACGTACATTCACACAATGACATAGATCTCTCTTAACCAGGAGTTCATTCAAGTACGAGGGACTCTCTGAACTCAATATTTTATGCATAACAGCTGCAAATTGACATAGAAACTCTAACTCATATTTCAGGATTTTATGTTTATTATAAGGTGGAGTAACATGTTCTTTTCGTTTTATGTTGAATGTATCTAAGGCAACAATTTTGCTTTTTTTGTATCAAATTTCTAGCGTAAGTTGTAGCAAATGAGTAGTAAACACAACTACAGTAACCAAAGGATGACAGTATTAAACTTGTAACTAAATTCCACTTGATATGACTAGACAAGTACTGCTTAAATCCATAGATCGATTTAAGTTTTACATATGCTAATTTAAGTAAGTTATAAATATCGTTTTCAAATTTGAGCTGAAAATCTATAAAAACTCCCAGACTTTTAACAGCATCCTTAAAATATACCTACCACAGTTCCATTTACATTAATATCACAGGATTTAAAATTTATTGCTTTTAAGCGTGTACTTCTAGTTGCTATACATATCACTTCTGTTTTTGATGAATTTAATTCAAAACCATTTTTTAGGACCAGATTACTATATAGTACTCTGTATAGTACTATATCATTAATCACTTGTATAGAAGTGTAAACTTCTTGAGGTAAGAAGGGCAAATAAAGCTGAGTGTCATCAGCATACTGATGAATTTTACAATGGGTCAAAACATCAGCCATATCTGTCACAAATATTGTAAATAATATAGGTACTAGGATGCTTGCTTGAGGTACATCTTTTCTTATATGCTGTAATGACGAGCTGGTACTGTTGACCCCAACATATTGATACCGGTCACGAAGGTAACGGCAAAACCAGTTCACCGTTGGAGGATTAAATGAATAGAATTGTAGCTTAGCCTCTAGTAGTGGATGGCATATTAGGTCAAACGCCTTACTGTAGTCAAGTAAGACCAAAAGAACAACCATCAAATTGTCCATAGCACCAGCTATATCGTTACTTATTTACAGTAGAGCAGTATTAGTACTATGGTATTTCCTAAAACCTGATTGACTGATTGGAAGAATATTCCCTTCAACATGGTCAGACATTTGTTCAAAGACAACCTTTTCCAAAATTTTAGAAGCCACTGGTAAGATGCTGATAGGTCTGAAATCACTCAAAGATGTAGGCTTAGATACCTTCGATACCGGTCTACCTTTGCAACTTTCCATTGACTAGGTACAATAACAATCATTATGGATGTGTTGATGATGTGAGTCAGTTGATCAATATAGTGAGGCAGAATGAGTTGCCACATTTTTAGATTTATATTATCACTTCCTTCAGCATTAGACTTAATACTAGTACTAATATAGTAATAGAATAGTTCGAAATTATGCATATTTCAAGTTCCCTTAAATAAAAGTTTTGTTGTCACTACCTAAAGGGTATACCGTAACTAGGAGCTACTTTGCTCTTTCAGGGGTTACTTTGCACCTCCGATGAATAAAGATATTATTGGGCCTAGACTTCAAACTAGCTAATAGACAACCACCTGCTCTTATGTGTATGGAGTATTGACTATATATCATCGTTTCTGAGTGGAAACACGAATCTCCCTGTATTAATCAAGAGCTGGCAGTGCACATGGCAAGAGCTCAGAAATTCGTGGTTTTTCACACGTGTTAAAATGTATGGCGCAACATATGTTCCACCATTTTCTGAATAAAATTTACCAAAAATGTCGTATACGATCAGGTTCTTCAATTTCGACTATAATATGATGGAATATCAATTCCACAGTGTTCTCAATTTGCTCCAGAATCACTTTAATTACGATTTCAAATGTATACATCACAATCATACAGGCGATGTACTTCAAGCTACATTACTCTGGCTGAAGAAAACCTCATTGTCTTTTCAAAGTTCTAATGTGTTATGTTTAGCTTCAACAAAAGCTGTTGACTGTCTGCTTGGATAAACAATTTGAGCGCATTCGCATATTTGTCCTCTTCATCCTTACCGCCAGTTTCCAATGGAAGAGTACATGGTTTTGTTAGTTTTATGCAGAGCCTTATAGAAAACTTGAACTTAGGTTAGGTTAGACTTCCTATAGTAAAATAATTTGAACTTCGCCAGCCTCGATATTTTATGGTAAGAGGTCTAATTCTAGAGTTTTTCATAATCAATATACCTCTCGATATGTTTTTGAACCTAAAATATTAGAGCTTTTAAAATCCATAATTGATTGAGTTCGAATCGCACGAGATGCACTTCTTGCGAACCTTAGTGACGGAACTATGCTGCTCACGAATTTACTATGGTATTGGCGAACGAAGATAAGCGATACGCCCCCTACTGGTGTCGAATATTACTAATGTATGGGCCATATATTGCTTTGTTTACATCTGTTTACGTGTATATTATATGAGAAGTTGTTGAGTTTTAATTGTGTTTAATTTTGTTTGGGATAGTTCACAAACGTTCAGAAGAGATGAATCACTATTTTTGTGTATCTTATTGTTCATCTTGGGCAAAAAAAAACCGAATATAGCTTACATACCTTTCCGAAAGCTGGACAATTCAAAGTTGTATTCCAAACAAACTTGGGAAACAAGGAAATTATGGACAGAAGAAAGGTGTGGATTCATAACTTGTAGATTGAAAAAAAGTGTCTGAACATAACAGAGCTCTTCTTTACAGTTTACTGAGAATAACTATTTTTCCTGCAGTAAGTTTGTGGAATTTTCCATATAGAATTATACCAACTGATGATGTGCAATTTTCAGCTAACCGAAAACGTAGGGTTTTTGGAGTGCAATGCTATTCCAACGAAAAATCTTCCACTTTTATCGAAATCTGAACCTGGGCCATTATCCAGAGATTCTAGTCAAAAAAAAGTGAATTTTTTTCATGTAACAACCAGAGATACTATTAAAATAATAATGATGAATGATGTTCATTTGCACAACCAAAATAACAGTTTATCATAACATCAAGAATATGAAATAAAACTTGACTCTATAGCTAGACAAAAACTAAAATATTCAATTATATAACCAGGAAAACAAAGATTCTATAAAAAAAACAGATTCTCAGTAGTTCACTGTACTTTTAGGAGAGCTGTTATACGTCAGGAAAATTCAAAAAATATAATAACTCATTACGTTCAAACCATTCAAGCAGAGTAATCATGTAAATTCTTCTTTTATTTCATGTCGTTTGTTTCAGTTTTGCTGGTAAGTACTAAGTTTTGTCCATTATACTCAAAACCTCTTCAGTTGGTAAGGAAAGTAGACATGTCAGAGATGTTTTCTTGAAACTTTTGAAAGTTCTTTTACTTTTTAAATAAATTGATGTTCTATCATACAGCCTTTTCATGAGGTATACATAGTTCCTTCAACCAATTAATTTATTCGTCCTTTACTCTATTTTATTATTGATTTTCATGTTCAATGATGAAAACTTCAATTTCAACTTGATGTAGGTAGGTTATCTACTGTTGAACAGAGATATAATTGTCCTCAATCGAAACACAATGAACTACTGGAAAATACGAAGTCCAAAAAACACAAATTACGAAGCTAAACGTTCTAAAACTCAAAATGAAATGAACGTAAATACCATTACCAAACAATGTAAACAAACTGCTAATGGCTCATAGAGTATTACCGATATTAGCCTTTCCGGCGCTACGATCTTAATTTCAGACGCCAATAATCAGCACTTTTTGAATATTATCTGTGATCAATGAACATCCAATTTTGACACATGTATCATCCCACTTGTCATAACCCCACAAAAATAACATAATGGCATCCGTATACTATCTCTTCGACGATGCACAAGACATAGCTGATAATGTCATCGCTAACACTGCGGCTAAGTACGATTTGGATAAAAAAAGATTTTTCGCCGCTCTAATAATTCAAAGAACATTCAGAGGGTATCTTGTGAGAAATGATTACAAGAAATGGTGGAGATCTGCTCTTATTATCCAGAGAAACGTGAGAGGTTTTCTGCTGAGACTACATTTACCAGAAATAGCAGCAGAAGTATTTCGGAAGAAATGTCTCAGCATGTTCAATAAGTGAGTGAAATTATTGAATGAATTTTCATCAGATTATAATTAGGTATATCTCACTGTAAGGTGCTGTAAGTTTGGTAAACTTTCAAGCTTAGTAGAAGTTTTAATTTGTTTTATTTTCATGACTATATAAAGGAATAAAAACCAACTTTTTACAGGTGGAAATAAAATATATTGAGTAAACGTGTTTCGTCATAATATTGACTACATCTTGTACTAAATAATGGTATTGCAAAACAATCTATTTCTATGAAAAATTTAACATAACAGAGGGTGTTTCTAGAGAAACCAAATAACAATATAAGCAATTCATTAAGAGCCATTGAAAAGTATACTGAAATGATTAAGGAGAGGAAAATGGTTTACGTCAATCCGGTCGTTAACTAGGTTTCCGGAATTTTTATATTTATTGATGTAAGGGGATTCTCAAAAGTACGTTTTGTGGAGGCTATTTTCAAACTGTAATATATCATAATTGTGATTAAAAGTATGGTTTTCTTGAATAAGATGGCACGCATTATTAGAGTCAGTTTTCTGCTTCATATAGCTGCTACGTTGGTCTATGTCTATAAACTAACGTCTAATGTTATGTCTATACACAACAGTACGTTCATCTCTATGAATATTTGATTTGTTGATTTTAATCAATTTTCCAATGCTGTTGCTTTTATATAAAACTTTTAAATTTTCTTTATGAAGAAACAATTTCAGGTTTTTGGAAGGTGTTCCCAAGTATGTTGAACTGTTAAATAATGTACTTTTCTCGGTTGTAGTCTCACATAAAAATCAGGAAAATAAGGAACTTCGTTCCAGAAACACATTAAACCACATTTTCATACAAAATACATACAAATTTTAAATTATCAACAATATATCCGCGAGTAAGTGTCAAATTATTATTATTTTGTAATCGAAGCTAATGTCGGTACTATTCAATTTGGTTATATTGATCAATCAATGCTCAGAATAGCAGTCTTCTACCGAGTAATAAATTGTATCAAGAAAATAAGATTTTTGTTCGTTTCCAAGAAAGTTATAAGTAGATTTTAATTCATATCAAGTTTTTATTTTATTCTTAAGATTCCTCTTCATTAGTATATATATACAGAGGCGCCGACTTATGAAAAATATTGGGGGGACCCATACCGGGGGTTTTGCCCCGGGAAATTTTCTAAATTTTAGATGAAAAATAGTGAGTTTGAAACATTTTTTAATGCATTTTAGAGTCACATGAACAACATCAGAACCCCAAAAACTTGATTCTCGATAACTCGACACTCCGGGAAACTCGACAAGCCTGACACATTTTTTTGGCTTTGAAAAACAAAACATAAACAAGCTTGGTATTTTCATAAAAATCTTGTTTAATTTATAGTTATAATGCTTATAGACTATTACGGAGCAGTGAATATATATCTCTGAAGAGACTGAAATTATATTTAAAAAAATCCGAAACTATCATAATAAAAGAATAAAGCATAAAATATTGCTGTCCGACAATAGAAGCACTTTGATTAGAGAAATAGCTTATTCAAGCTTACTTTGAATAAGGCTCAGGTTTCATTAAATAAAAACGACATCTCAAATTTAAGTTAATGCTTTGAAAATATTCAAGTTTTATACCATTATTAGGGCTGGGGTGTCTTAAGAAAGGTGCAAATGTCGACCGCCTGACTGAATTACTGAATATGAAGTCGTTGATGACTGGTCGGATATCCAATTCATCCAAAATATTTTGGTGGGCTTGAAGAACAGCCAAATTGTTCAATCGCCTCTGTCCCATTGTTGATCGGAGATATGACTTCAGACGTCTGAGGGCGCTGAATAACCTTTCTGCTGTTGCTGTCGTGATTGGAACTACTTGGAGAAGCTTTATGCACTTCACTACTCCGCATAGCATTTCTCCAACTGCAGACTCTTGTGTAATGTACTTTCTTACATCACGCATGTTTTTTAACATCAGTTGTTTTTTATTAGCGATATCGGCTAACATATTCAAGTGTAACCGCAGGTCTCTCAATGTCTAGGTCATTTTTGAAAAACTCAGTTGATTTTTCAAATTTTGTTTCACCTCTGTTTAGTAAAAGCAAGCACTCTTGTTCAACTGCAATGACCTGTGTAAGTCTAGTTGATGCAAACCTCTCAGTAGTGCAAGATTGCACCGTTTCACAAACTTTAATATAAAGAGCTTTGTAGTGGTATTTTGAAAGTGTGCGGTGAGCTGGCTTCATTTTTCCCATACTTCTTTGGTATTCTTCGATTCCGAGGAAGCGAAGGATCATCAACTTGTGAAGGTTTTTCTTTTAAACACAATTCCCAAAAGTGTTCAAAACTATCATGCCTTTCATTGCAGATACAAATCAAGCCCTCATATATTTTTTTCATATCAGCAACACTTAGATGGATTGGATTTTTCCATTGACATCCTCTACTGGGTTCATTGCATGGCAATAAAGACGCAATAAGAAATAAGTCTTGAATTGTAACATTGACTCAAGGTAGCCTGCACATTTGCAACCTGCCTCTGTTTTGTCATCTATAGAAAATGTTTCAAAAAACTGTAGAAGTTCATTAAAGTTTTTTAATATTCTCAAGATACCAGAAGCTCGCATAGTCCATCGAGTCGGACAAAGGGGTCGTAGACCAGCTTGGTCATTGGCGCTCTCACAGCGTATGCTTCTGAAAAGTCTCATCCTTTCATTGGATCCCCCTTATTAAGTCCTTGGATAAAGCAATAATATCCCTTATAGACGTAATATGGCGGAGACTGTCTACAAATGCCAAGTTTAAACTGTGAGCAGTGCAGTGCAGTGCTTTTGGTTGTATATCCAAAACTAACTTTTTCAGTCCTTTGAACTCACCACTCATTCGAGGCACCATCATAGCACTGTCCTCTTATGTTATCCATTGACAAATCAAGACGAGCAAAAATGTCTTTCAAAATACTGAACAGAGTTTGTGATTCAGTGTTAGGGGTCTGGCATAAGCAAATAAAGTCTTCGTTGATGATTAAGGAATCATCTACAGTACGAATACAAAATGACACTTGTTCGTCAATCGAAGAATCACTTGTTTCGTCAGCCATAAGAGAAAAATGTTCAGTCTTCTTGATTGAAGCCAATACCTTTCTCAACACAGACTTTCATAGTAGATCTCGTTTTGGATATGGTGGGACGTCCACTTATACCCCGAACGCCCTAACCAATCTTTTAACTCGGGTACGTCATTTTTACGGAGTTAAGTATATATATATTATAAATATATGTATATATATATTTTCTTTTGCTACAGAATGGCACTGATAATACAAGCTGCCTGGAGAGGATATTGGGTGAGAGGGAGAGTCAGAATCAAAGAGGTCATTGCCCAAAAGCAAGCCCAACAAGATGAGTTCAATGCTATGCAGAAACTCTTCACCGAACTCTTCAAGCAACGGATGCAAAACTCTTCAGATTTTTCTATATGCCAAGAGGATTTGCCTGACTATATTCGACATCTTAGGAAGATACTAAAAAAGTCTCCAGATATAATAGAATCGTTATTTGATAGACACCACTTACTTAGAACATATCAGACGGAAGGAGTACTGTCAATCCACGAATCCAAAGAATTGTCTAATTTAGAGAAATTTTTGAAGCGTTTTGACTACAAAACGTACATGAAAAACGTCAGGAAAATATTCAAGACTTCTCCAAAACCAGATATTGCGTATATGTTCACGGATAAACGAACTAGAAAAATGGAAGATTTATTTAGGATGAAAAATCACAAAGAAGGACCCTTGAAGATGAAGACAAATATGGATAAAGATATAGATAAGGGTACGGTCCATGATAAACCTTTCAAAATGATTACAAAATTGGAGGAAAAACCTTACCATAGAACTATGATGTCGCAAGAGGATTATACTGGAGTGAAACAGCCAGTTTTTCGAGAAATAATCAAGTCTGATATTACGGAACATGATTTCGATTTAGACGTTTACCACATGGAGAAAAATCCGAAGGAAGAGCCGCCGTACCTTATAAATCATTGGAAAAAATCTTGTTGTAATCATAATTTCATGTATGATTTCATGGAAAAAAGAAATGGTTGAGAAATATCTATCAATAAATCTTGTTTGCACCTTTCGTATATCATGATTCGATATTTTACTAGAATTGTTATTTTATATGCAATAGGAAAATTCTAAAATAATTTGAAAAATTATCAAGGGAGCTGGTTATATGTATTCCCCGACGAGAATTCTACATTCACAATCCAACGGTGAATTATAGAAATCGTCAAGTCCTCCCGACTCAAAATCTGCATACAGCTGTTTCGATCTTATTAGATCTCTTCAGTGCAGCTTATTTGACTAGGAGTGAATTAACCAGTTTCTAATGATTCCCCATAAATCACGGTCGGGACTTTTATCTGGATAACAACCCAGAAGACAAACCTTCACCAAGGATATTGGAAACCAAAAATTCACCAGATCGAAAATGCAGAATCCGGTCGGGAGAATACATAACTTCCTGGCATAAAATGCCTACTCTACAACTGTGGCGTATATGTTCGGTTAAGTTTTACAAACGGAGATTATTTAAACTTATTTATAATTTATGGATAATGTGATAAAGTTATTTCAAGAACATGTGATACATTTGAGTATTTCACAACAAGGAATCCAACCCAAAGTAAGTAATAAGGGCTTCCTTATAGGAAAAATTGATAAATTTATTAGGGCTTGCAATCGTCAATTCTGACATAAAAAGTTAAATATGTCGAAAACGCTTAGACTTAGGTATTTGACATGATACATACAATCTACCTAGAATCTTGAGTAGAATTCAAAAAATGTAATAATATATAAATTGTCCTATTCAAAATAATCAACTTACGGTCTATTTCTGGTATGACCGGAAGTACCCAATAAACAAAAATATTGAATCTAGCAAGTTCCCAAAATTTTATTAAATTTTTCCTACATTCAGTTTATCTTAAATCAATCGATGCAGTTCCTGGTGGTCCACACTATATATATATATATATATATATATATATATATATATATATATATATATATATATATATATATATATATATATATATATTCAATCATTTCCTGGATTTCAACAAAACCCAATTGTTACATTCAGGTAACAAAGGAAAGCGCCTTGACCTTCTTGAAATTCTCGAAATAAGTTCCGCCCATAATAGTCAATTACCCCTTGTAAACAAACAAATTGATTTTCAGGCATCACCTTTGCTTTTGTCAGTTTTATAAAATAAGATGTAATAATCTCCTGTAGTCAGTCTTGATAATGAGTTCATATATATATCAATATATATCTATATATATATATATATATATATATATATATATATATATATATATAAATATACATACAGGATGGCCCACCACATTCGCCTCGGTGTTTCTATGAGAAATTAATCTTTAATTATATATTATTCTTATATATTATATATTAATATCTTTTCTTATGAAACACCCTATATTTTTTATATTTTTAAATACTATAGAACAAATAAAGGTAGGTTACCTCTATATTTCGTATACCTAAAAGTAAACGTGGCTGAGAAATTTTGAGAAATTAAAAAATACGGACCATAATTTAAAAATTGTTTACACCCTGTAACATGTAACGAGCTGCTGCTTGTAGCTGAATTTACTGCTTAGCTGAGAGGTTAAAGTTAACTACCACATGAAAGTTTCATTTCAATATTGTACAGAGTGGTGAAAAAAATTGCATCCAAATTTGGGCACATTTTTTATTGAATAACTTCTCAAAGTTAAAAGTAACATCCTGTATTTAATGGCATATTTTGACGCAGAATTAGATTCCCTTCAAAACTATATCAGGGTTCCCTATGCCCATCTCTCATGATTTTCTGGCAAAAGGAGTTTTTATACTTATGAGTAATTTCTTTATCTTAAAAATGGAACATTCTGTATTGTAATTAAAAATCATTTTTTAAATCTTTTTAATAAGGAACACGTAGATTCGCTAAAAGCAAGAGGTTTAATTTTTGCAAATACGGTGTATCCCAAGCAAAATGCAGGCACAAGTATAAACTCAAATTTATTGCCATTTCATAAAATTTTGGCACATTCTTAAGAATGTCTTAGTTATTGAGACGAAATATGTTAAATTGCCCTATTTTTTAGCAATTGTATTAGACTTCATCGTGAAATCCCAAAATAATATTATTATTGGGTCAATAAAAATAACATTTCAATATTACCAAAGTTACGATTTCTTATACCTATTCTACTATTTCTTTTACTTTTTCAATAATAGCTGGCTTTGGCCTAGATGACGTTAGTTGTGAAAGAACAAATATTTGACAAATAAAATACTTATAATTATTATTTTCTTGAATGATTGTTTTATTTTAATTAGTTAAAATGAGATTTTTTCCTTGGAAAGAACGCATTGATATGATTTTGATCAACGGATGTGGATGCAGCTAGATGGCGCACTTTGATAGACGTGCTAGAAACGAGTTAGATCGAAAACATCCAAATATATGGAAAGGACAAGTATGTCCACAGAACTGGTCAGCCAGGTCTCTGGAACTAATAAGTCCCGACTTTTTTTATAGGAAATATAACAGTAACTCAGCTTTATTTGGTCTATAGTATTTAAAAATATAAAAAAATATAGAGTGTTCCATAAGAAAAAATACTTTGATAGGTATGCATTTTTTTTGGGTCACCCTGTATATTTCAAAATATTTTGAAATATGCTCCTCATGGACCCACATATGGCTGTGCTAAATTTTTTTCCCATTTTCTTCATTTCTCATAGAAACACCAAGGCGAATATGGTGGGTCACCCTGTATATATATAATATAATTCATATTCGCTATAGTTTGTTATTTCTTAGTTCAGCAAATCTACACTATTGTATAACGTGATAAAAATGTATGACACCTTACATTTATGTGTCCCCCCGACAATTTTGAAAATTTCTTTTCGTATATAAATTAAAACGACATCTACATCCCCTCCTTCCAATTAATTTCAAGCATTCTTTTCCTACTTGACGTATCCTGAAGCCAAATCAGAGATTGTGTTCAACCTTCCGTAAAGGAACCGCTTTCACGGAAGCTCCACCACATCAAACAGTATAAATCAAACAAATACACATAATATTGCTTGTACAGAAGAATGGAACAACGGAGGGGGTGGCTTGCGGAATTTTAGGAGCACATTAGTCAAATAAATGTGTACTTATAAAGCGATACATGGGGGTGAATTACTTGCTATTGGCTTCGTTCATGTGTACTCCTTGAAAGCTCTAGATATCATTGAAATAATATATTTATGTTAACGCATTTCTGTTATTTCTTTATCGTTTATGTACATGTATATATATATATATATATATATATATATATATATATATATATATATATATATATATATATATATATATATGATAGGGATTTTGTTTGATTTTGGTTGCTCTAGGTTCATAAACATACTTTAAATTACTAGATTAACTCGTTCATGTGTACTCCTTGAAAGCTCTAGATATCATTGAAATAATATATTTATGTTAACGCATTTCTGTTATTTCTTTATCGTTTATGTACATGTATATATATATATATATATATATATATATATATATATATATATATATATATATATATATATATATATATATATATATATATATATATATATATATATATATATATATATATCAGTGGCGGCTCGTGAGGTTTTGGTTTGAGGAGGCTACAAGAGGTGTTAAAAATACACCATAGGCGAAAATTTTTAGGATTTCAAGGTCAATATAATTTAAAGAAAATCAAAGTAAAACAAGCTCCCTAAGCTATTAATTTGTTTTCACTTTCGAGTGTCTACCTTGAGCCAATTAATTAATTCATCTATTCATCAAATTTTTTCTTTCACATAATAGGTACCTACCTACCTACTTAACGAATTTTTTAACAGCTGGTGAGAGCAAATAAAAAGTTATTATATATTTTTGAAGATTAGCGGGATTCTGCGATCTTTAACGTTAGCAAAATGATCTATAATATCCTCATAAAATTTTTTGTCTTTCGCCAAAAGTTTTACCAATTCCTTTTCAATAGACAACAAACTAATATTTTTCAAACGATCCTGGCTCATTGAATTTCGTAAATAAGTTTTAATTCTCTTAAGAGTGGAAAACGAGCGCTCTACGGAAGCCGATGTCACCGGGATAGAAACAATTAGACATAAGAGTTTATAAACTTGGGGTAATTCTTGATTCAAATCATTATCAAAACGATATTTAATAGTCCTCACATGATTTTCATTTTGCCCCAAAATTTCATTGTCATTATAAACAACACACAGTTCACTTTTTATGGCCACCTTATCAAAAAAAGTGTATTTTTGACATAAATTTTCCAAAAGGTTATCTGGAAAATTAGCCGAAAATCCGGTAAACAAATTTTTATTGAGTAAGTCGAAGAAATGCAGTTCTTTCAAATCAGAGAACCTTATTTCTATTTGACCCCTAATAGTATCCAAAATTTCAGAAAATATTTGCTTATAGTGAAGCTCCATATCTGCGTAACTGAATTTCTTTCGTTTTTGGGCTAAATTGAGTCGTATCATCAGTAGTATGAAATACAGAAAATAGTTTTTTAAAATAAACTTCTGCACGAAATTCTGAAATTTTTTCCAAAAGAAACTTGAGCCGATTTCGTGAGTAAATTACATCTGAAAAGTTGTGCTGTAAGATTTGAAAAACTATTTCTGTTTGTTCAAAAATTAATTTAAAGATGTTTAAAAAATATATAAATTCCTTATCTTGTAAGTAAGATATTAATCCGCGTGCTGTATTTAAAGTTACTTTATCGGTGAAAAATTCCTCACTTTCAACTAGGTATAGAATTAAATCCTCAAATCCTAAGCGGCCCCAAACAGAGACATTTTCACTAGTAAAAAGTAAACACTGCCAACAAAATAATTTATTTTTTACCTGTGATCCGGTTAGGCAAGGATTCCTCTCGTAATTCTTTGTATTGAAACCGCGGTTTTGTTTACTGTTACGTTGCACCAAATTCTTTAATTCAGGGGTAGGTCTCACTGATTTTATCAAAACTTTATCCTCATAACTTAGAGCACTAAAGTTATGGGATAACAAATATTCCACTAAGTCACCATTGAAATTTTTGAAATTAATTTCAGTAAAGAAACTCATTTTTACACAATACGCGAACTCTTTCTGGCGGGCTGGCGGATGGCGGCCATTAGCGCGAATTACGACACATTACGATTTCCAACGAAATTGACTCGACGTCATGCGAAATTCTATAGTGTGATTGGTCGATATTGTATGAATCTGGGTTCCTTCCGTGTTGCCATTTACATGTGTTTTGGTTTACTATTGCAATAACGTATTCTGTTTTTGAGTGGTGTGAGTTTGCTTTTATGTGGCAGGCATAATAAACGTTGAGAATATACCTTTCTAAGCATTCCGCAGCGTTGCCACAAATCTTGAAATGAATGAAATGCAGTAAATGTAAATACCTTCTATCTTAATTAATAAATTATATTATATAATGTAGGTTGAAAGGAAGGTAGGTGCATAAAATAATATGATTTTGATTAATATGAATATGCTGAATGCTGACTATTCAATATAATATATATATTAGTGATACACGGAATATTTTTGGGGAGGCTTAGCCTCCTTAGCCTCCTTTGACTAGCCGCCCCTGATATATATATATATATATATATATATATATATATATATATATATATATATATATATATATATATGATAATAAACGTTTCAAGAGTAGTACTTCCTTCCTTAGTATCTAAAATATAAATATAGAAACCATAATAGAAAACATCGACTACACAAATATTACACGTTTAACAGCTCACATAGACAATAAAATAAAAATAAAAACAAGAACATCTTGAGTATAAAACAATATCGTCAATAATAATAATATATATTTTGAAAATTATTTTCTTTATTTATCTGGCATGTCAATGTCAAACTTGGTGATGTATTCGTACTCTTCTTATTCTTGTCTTTAAGAAATGGCAAGTAGAAATGACTATGTCGTTTGATGTCCTGTCTGTCGTTCACTGTGTTCTCCAAATTTGTTTGTATATGGAACATTTCGTGTATTTCTCTAGGTTTCTTGTTTCTTTGTGTTGTTAGTATTTTTGTTTCTTCGTAGTTAAAATCGTGATTTTTTATCTAAATCAATAATTTTCTTAATGTACATTTCTTCTCACCTACTTATCTTTTGAAGCTAAAATACATTCTTCTTTCTTTGTCCACTATGAATTATCATCTTTTCATTAAAATCAGGAATTATTTGATCCATAGCACTTTCCATAGCACATGGCCAAAGCACTAAGAGGATCTTCACACATAGTATTTCTTAAAAAAGATTTAATTAGTTTCAACTTCGAAAAACATCTCTCTGGTTCTGCTGTTGTCATTGGTATAGTCACTAAAATCCGCAAAGTTTTAGTAATTTCTTTAGAAGCAGTATCTGAACCTAACGACAGGATCAAATGTATTGATTGTAACGTGTAAATTCTCCACTTAACAACTACTACCGAACTATGCACTCAAATACCGTGATTCCTCGCTATAAAACGCCTGAATGAATGACCTGCGCACAAGAGAGTATGGGGATAGAGTTGGATTTCCACGTGAAACACAGAATATCGGTCTCTTTAGCCAAGTTACTATTGAACAAGTAATATCGTTAACTAATAGAATTATATTCAATATCAATTGAACGTGCATTGAAGTTTATTAAAATTTATTAAATATCTGTGGCGTCTGATAGACGGTAAGTTATGAGAAGAAATATAATTATTCCGTATAAATGCATTATCTTGAAAATCTGAATTGATTCCTTATTTAATTTCTCCGCCATTTCATATTTTTTTTCAATTATCTATATTAAATTATTTATCTTTCAATATTGAAATAATCATCTTGCATTTCTTGATTTAAAGTATTTTTATTTTATTTGCTTATTTCATTCTCTCAATTCAACACAAGATTTTTGTAGGCTAGCGATGGCAAATTTCACGTGGTCATATCTTATGTTCAGTTTAATGTTGGAACATGTGCTGTCTTTCTTAGCATCTTTGCTTGAGATAAATCTAAATGTTAGCTTGAATTGGCCATCGATACCCTACAGATATTCTTGGAACATATTAAGTTTGAGATTGTATGTTGATTTGCCCCGAATTATTTTAGCCACTTGGTCTGGGTTTGAAGTTCACCTTGGATAGAACTAAAAGACACCTTGTTTGAAGATTGAAATTCACCTTATTTGGAGTTTACAAAAGAAACCATCTTGTCTGGGACTAAAATCCACCTTGGCAACCCACAGCTGGAGCTACCAAGAACTTGGGACAAAGATAGGGCAGAAGTCAACAATCCACCCAAGGAAAACGTCGACAGAATATATATTAAAGCATAAAGATAAGTCTCATCAATTTATGTGAAAGACAACAGTAAATACCTTTCATTTTACCTAGTTGTTATTATTACTGTGAACAAATCAGAACCCTAATATGTTTAACCAATCTCCCTGCTAGCTTGGGCATAAATATCTTTCAAAAGGGAGGTTGGTTACATGATGCAGCCCGAAATGTCTGAATTGTCTTTTTTTGGAGAATTTTTATGATCTTGTTGTGAATGTTGTGAATGTTTTCATCAAATATTCGCCTAAAACCCGGCTGATGTTTATACCCTTTCTGTTCCTGAATTATATTCAAAACTTAATTTGCTGGAAAGAACTTTTTCTTACTCACGCGCATTATGTTATTATGTATAAAATCGGCAAAAGAAAAAATACAATACAGCCCTCACAATTATCCGCCAACAAATGCGGGTTGCGGACCCAGACACGTTGAGTCTGTAGCAGTCTTCTCCGACGACCCCGGATTACGTCATCTCGCCTTGCCGTTATTGGGGGATATGTGGATTCGTGGCTCAAACGTCCGTGCTCATCGAAGAAATGTAATGTAGGTTGCAGTTGGATTGAAATACTGGTATAGTTTCGTAAATTACGGTGGAGCGTATGGATTTGTTTAGATTTTTAGAATATTGCTTAAGTTTTATAGTAACTAGTTTGTTTAAAAGTATATATGATTATATATTTATGTAAAGTTTAAACTTTAAAATAAAACACACTTGGCTTGAGTTTCACTTTATAAAAATATTTAGATACTGTATTTAGCAGTAAAGGATAGTCGACATGTTTATATTCCTTCCTGTTTGTCCAATATAGAAAGCAGGACATTCGTCGCAAGATATTTTCTAAACACCACTGTTTTCTCCGATGTTAGATTTTTCTTTATTATTGACCCAGAATGACTTCAAGTTTCTTTTATTTGTACAAATTGTTTTAATGTTATTTTTCGATAGTCTGTTGCAAATTTTGCTACTCAAATTCGGCACATAATTTATCGGAAAATATTTTTGTTCTTCATTAATATTTCAGCAATTTCGAAGAGCAGGCTAGAAATATGGGGCTCAGGATAAACGAAGAAAAAACAAAATATATGTACTCCACCAGAAATATCCGGGCCAGAGACAGAATAGGTCAAAACATTACAATGGGTGATTACAACTTCGAACGGGTCAGAAAATTCAAATATCTTGGAACAACGCTATCAGAAGACACTGACGTGACAGTAGAAGTCAACTGTAGGATTCAGGCTGGAAACAGATGCCTCTATGCGACTCATGATCTACTAAAGTCCAAGCAAACATCAAGACGTACAAAAATAAACATATACAAGACAATAATTAGACCAGTTGTAATGTACGGAAGTGAAACGTGGACGCTGACCGTAGCAAATGAAGAACGCCTCCGAGTATTTGAGCGGAGAGTAGTCAGGAAAATATATGGCCCCACCGTAGATGAAACAACGGGAAGATACAGAATCCGTACAAACAGAGAGCTGGAAGACCTATATGGAGAGCCTAACCTTGTTCGAGAAATAAAATCCAGACGACTACAGTGGGCGGGACATGTGAGAAGACTACCGGACAATCGCACTGTCAGGCTTGTATGGGAAGAGGCACCAGAAGGTAAGAGACCCCTAGGCCGCCCACGACTCCGATGGAGAGACAACATTGCCAAAGACCTAAGGGCATTGGGCATCCAAAATCCACTCGATGCCATGGAGGACAGACAACAGTGGAGGAATATTGTGAAGTCGGTAAAAACCCACCCTGGGTTGTAAGCCATGGAGATAGAGATAGAGATATATTGAATGCAACATATTCTTTATTCGTTTTTTCCCAATGAGTTTATCGATAAGACTTTCATTGTAGGTAACCGTTATTGGTGGCTAATAATTTAATTGTATCGATACAGGTCAAGGCCATTTAGGCAATCTGCTTATTGATTAAAAAAAAATTTCGGTTTGAAAATTTGTTTCCGATAATGGAAAAGTTAACAACGAATGAAGAGCACCGAGTTTTATTTTAATGTGTTGGTTACTGCCACTGTGAATTAAAGTATCTGTGAAGGTTTGTTTTCTATAAAATATGATAATGAGTCCATAACTCGAAACATGTCGACCATCCTTTACTGCTAAATACAGTAAATAAATATTTTTATATAGTGAAACTTAAGCCAATTGTGTCTTATTTTGAAGTTTATTCTTTATTTTTTATGATGTTTCACCAAGTGATGTGCGAGAATTCAATCTCAGTTATATATTCATGTGTTACAATTGAAAAAATACGATTCTTTCTAGAATTCTTGGGAGGGCGGAATCCCAGAGTCCTCCGTCACCAGCCGCCACTGATTTGTCTTAAACTCCGAATTATTTTTATTGATCGTATGGCAACACATGTATCTTAATCTACTCAATTTTATCAAACAAAAGAATAACAATTTTAGATCTTAATGTTTAAGTTTTCGATCCAGGTGACAGCCGATGGAGTGGCCCCCAAGAAATCTCTGGTCGAGCAGTGACTTTGCCAGTTTATACAGTCATAGGCTAGGTGATGGATGGTTTGTCGTTCGCGACAATCGCAAGTGTTGCTTTGGGTTTTTCCCCATTTGTATAAAGAATCTAAACAGATGCCAGTTTCGGTACGGATGCGGTTTAGATAGCACCATGTTTTTCTAGGAAGTGAGGATCCAGGAACAGATTCGTTTATATGAAGGTTGTCATAAATATCAGGGGGCACACTATTTTGCCAGAATTGTGTCCACTCTTCTTCTAGTTTAAAGTTGTTCGTGGTAAGAACTGCAGCTGTTTGGATTGGAGGTTTTCTGGAACGAAGCCTGTGCCCAAGTTGATCAATATCTTCATGGATTTGAAGCTGTGGGTTGTTTAGAATCTTTCTATATTCCTGCACAGAGCGTGTGAGCGTCGTAGGTGGTCTGGAGGTATATTGCACAGAGCCCGTAACCAGTATGTAGGTGTGGGTTTAATATTGCCGCTAATTGTTCGTAGGGTGTTGTTGAGTTGGACATCTACCAATTTTGAATGCGGGCTGTTTAGCCAGACAGGTGCACAGTACTCGGCTGTGGAGAACACAAGGCTCAGAGAAGAACAACGGAGCGTTTCAGCCGCGGCACCCTAACTTGTGCCGCTTGATTTGGAGATTATGTTGTTTCTCGTTCTTAATTTAGCAGCTACACGTAAACTCCGAATACGTATACGTAAACGGATTTAACGTTGGTACACGGTATCGCCCTCCTCACCATCGGCGAGCGAGGCCATCAGGTGGAGCTCCCCGTTTCATTCTGTTCATGACCACTGTTTCCAATTATTTACACAATAGAGACACCCCCACGGTGCCTTTGTCGCTCTTTGGGGGCTTCATCCCGCCGCGGCTTGGGGTAATTCGCTCGATAATGAATTGTCGGTATTACCATCGAAAATGTGTGTCAGAGCCAAGATCCGATTCAGAGCTAAGATTCGTTTTTGTGGAGTTTTCCACACGGAAAATCGAAAGAGGGAGCAATAACGTGACAGCCGAGGATAGAAATAATAATAATATTTATTAATCTCAAAAGTTATTCACATTATATTACATAACAATATTGCACTAAATAAAATAGAGACAAGTGAAAAGAAAATTGGCTGAAATTTTTATAGACAACTTTGGAAAGATAATCAAGGAACATCCACACAACGATTCATTTACTGGCATAGATATGTAGATTTTTTGTAGACAATTAAATCAATTTTTGAACTATATAAATAATCTCCATCCTTACATTAAATTCACCATAGCAAAAGAAATGAAGAAATCCATTAATTTTTAGATTTAACAATATCAAACATCAACAATAAACATAGTTTTTTTTTAATTCTTTGATACATAGATTGACTAGTATTCCTCTATCTGAAAAAAGTTTCAATAAAGAACTTGATTATATCAAACAAATCGCGCATAACAATGGATATAAACCAAATATTGTTTTAAATATTCTGAATAAGCATTCTCATAAGAAAGCTACCAACTAACTATATCCCACGAATAATACAGATAATATCAGAAAATATAAAACACTTACATACTGGTAAATTAACATAAGAATTCTTCAAAATATTTTTGAGCAACAATCATAATTTAGATTTTAAAACTATCAATTCTTTAACCCTTTCAGGGCAACTGGTTAGCTAGGAAGACCACAGTTTGCTAGTCATGAGTCGAACTGCTCGTTGGCTATTTCAGTATACCAGTGTGTTTTGTGGGTTGTCTAACATAGCAAAATTTGACGTGTTCATCGAAGACAGACCGAAATAAGTCGAAGCGCGTATAACGTGCATTTGTTTACTATAGTTGGACACTACTCAGAGGATCTGCTGAAATAGTGTGAATATGTTATTTTTATTTATGAATGGTGGAAAAATGGCTCCAAAGTTATTTACTTATATCTTACTTATGCATTTTCATGAATATATTGAACGTAAATGTTTCCTTTCTTTCGAAATTACTAATTTTGTTGGGGTCTCCTGTAGTGACCACTGGGCACTAACGTAATCGTGTTATCTTATTTTAGTTCTGAGGAAGCAAGTTTGAAGTACCTACCTACTGAATAGGGTTGCCAATTTTCGAAAGGACCAACCCGGGAGATTTTTTCAAGGAGCTTAGTAGCTATTTTTAATTTATATAAATACCCTGCTTCTAATATTTGACAGTTTTTTACCACAAAATCATAATCATTAAAAATCGAAGTTTGATTAGTAGAGCGCGGTTGCGTATAATCCTAAAAAAAACTGGGGAAATAAGTCAACCCGGGAAGTCGAGAAGTTGACCATTATTACCGGAGTAATCCGGGCAATCCGGGAGGATTGGGAACACAATAACTGATTTTTTAGAAAATCTTCATGCAGATGAGTTCTATGATTTGTGAGAAATGTTCAGCGTGCAAAGTAGTAGAAATGTGTTTGAAACATGACACAAACTGTTTCATGTTATATTACGCAAAATAGGTTATATTGTTTGGTTATATGTTCCTACTGGTTATGTGGAGTGATCACATCCTGCAGGATAATCCTTGTGTTTTTTTATCTTGAAATTTTTTTCATTTTCTTCGAGTATCTCTAATAAACCATTATCAAACCATACATAATATTTTTTCCACAAAAAAATAATTTGGACCGGAAAGGGTTAAGTAACATCGTTAAAAATAATAAACCAAAATTAGATAAAAATAATAAATCAGCCGTTTATAAACTTGAGTGTAACTTATGTCCGAAATTTTATATAGATCAGACGGGTAGATCTTTTCATAATAGAATCAAAGAACATGAGAGAAGTTATGGTAATAATAAGAACGATTTCCATTATTCCAACCATTTAATAGAAGAAACACATGATTTCAACCTTAATTCAAAACTTTTACGTAGGTACGGAAAATAAGTCTCAAAAATTAAATTAATTAGAATCTATGGAAATTTCAAAACATAAATCGTCAGATTTTTCACTCAATGAGCCAACTGAACTTAGTAATTCCCCGCTATTAAACCTGGTATTTGAAACCTCTCAATAGTTAACCATTCCAAATAAGTGAATACCTCTTATATCCTTCTGGAAATCATAAATACAACACCTTGTTATTAATATCTTTTAGGAGAATATTTTAGATAATATATAAGAACTGTGAAATTTTTTAAGAATCAATTTGTAGCTATATCTGATATCATTGTAAATATAGTTTGAACTGAGTTTTAACGTTTCCTTATTTCTGAAAAGAAAAGAACTTACATATAACGAAATGTAATGAATGGATTTATTGAATAAGGTTTGCAGTCCAAAATGTAACTGTAATTTCGATTTCTAAATAACCTAAAATCTCCAATAACTTGTAAATGCTTAGGAAGCAAATTAAACAAACGCATGGCCATATACAGAGAACCCCTTTCAAATCTAGAGGTACCATGGATTGGAAAGAGTAAGCGATGAACTTGCCTAGTATTATTTCCATTGACATATGGCAAAAAATAACTTTTTCGCTACTTAAGGAAGACAAAAAGACGATAAATTAATAGGACAAACACAGTTTGCATTCTGTTGGATCTAAAAACTCCGCGGCAGGATTCTCGTAAACCCAACCTCACATTATCCTCAAGACCCTTTTTTGAATGAGAAAAATTTGGTCAGCACTAGACGAGCTGCCTTAAAAGAAAATTCCATAAACTAGTACAGATTGGAAATTGGCGAAGTAGAGAGTTCTCATAACTTCAGCCTTCACCTTGCTTCTAATCATGATAAATATATAAGCAGCAGAATCCAGAGTCTTTTTCAACTTAGGCACATAATGATCCCACCGTAGATGTTTGTCCAGAGCAACACCCAAGAAATTAACTGAATCATCCTGATATGTTATATATTCCTGAAAAACAAAATTTCGTACCTTAGAAACAAGTTTTTGGGTAAAAGTACAGATTGCAAAGAGCTATTAATTTTGTTCAGTTTATATTTCATTCTAAATTGAACAATATAGAATCAGAATATAAAATGCATTGAATAATTATCAGTTATGAAAACTAATGAACCTAGAGGTAGTTATTATGAACTCAACAGAATCATATGAACCAAATACATTAAATTCTGTTAACTTCACTACGAACACATATGTATCTCCAAAACTTCTCTGCTAATCTGGATGAGTACAGAAAGAATATGTTATCAAAACATAATAGATTTTCGAATGGTAGATACCAATAAAACTTGATACAGACCTGCTTTTGAAGTAGGGACTCCAATTTCTTCGAGTTACTACTCATGAATGAGACAATTCATACAGCGTCATCGCTTCTTAGTAATTGGACCCCCTTCTGCAATAAGGTACCAACTGACATTCCATCTGAAAATGAGTTAAGTCCATATTGCAAATCAATCGTTCGTATTTTATCGGTTTCGCAAGACGAAACCAAGTTTATACCCCTGATACTACCTTCTATAAGTATAGAACCAACTTGCGTAATATAAATAGGCAGTACCTATTTTCACAATAAAGAATCAAATTGCATTGGATCCGTATTGCGAAAATCATATTTCATTTGTCGTGTTTAGACGGAACCAAAGGAGGTTGGCTTTGTTTTGAGGAAACTCATTATCAAAAAGCGATCGTGGTTTCTCTACACGCGCGGACACACTCGAAAGTGGTTATATTGTTTGAATAAATGATGGCGAGTAGAGGGAACTTATTAGTTTCTTTGGCATGACAGAAAGCTGATAATATATTGCAGGTAAATAAACATAATTAGTTAGTGTTATTACACAAATTTTCAATCTTACCTCAAATCGAATCACCGATATCAAAATCTGAGGTGAATGAGGTAAATAGTGTCTTCGATATGCATGAAATAGAAAATTCTGATGATTGTGTCAAAGACAGAGATTATGAATATGAATCAGAGGATATGTCTTCAGAAGAGGAAGACGTGAAAGAGTAGGCGGATGAGACGGGAGAACAGATACAAGACGTAGAAAACCATGCAGAAGTAGTTACAAGAGGCAGACCAAAAAAAGGTAGAAAAAGAAGATATAAAGAACAAGATAGAAATATAAGGAAGCTTGTGAGTTCAAAACCATTCGTAGATTTTAACTGTTTATGTAAGAATGGTTGTAATACCAAGGTGTCCACTGAGGACAGAAAGCAATTTTTTACACACTACTGGACATTGGCTGATTACAATGTGCAGACCACATTCATATCATCGTGTGTTAGGGAAGAACCTATAAAACGCCAGATACTGAAGGCAGTTAATCGAACTGAACGAAACTGATCTTACATGCATTTGATTCCAGCTGCCCATCATGAGTTTTACACAGGTTTGACAGGAGATGGGAATATTGTTGAAGATATAGAAGGTTACAATGGTGAGCTTGATTTTCACTGCAAATTTGAGGAGGAAGAGAACCCAGAGTTTTAACTATGCTGTTTAGTTCAACAGTTACTTATATATGTTATAATTTCATATAAGATTTATACTACTTTAAAGTTTTGCAAACATTAAAGACAATAAATACAGTTATGCAAAAAGGAACCACGTGTTTTTTTCATGTGAGTTGTCTAATTTTCCCATACATTTTGAAAGAAATATGTTATCATGTCATTTATTCTCAATGAAATTCACAAAAACAAATTTAAAATTCCACTGACAAGACTATACTACCGATTTGTCACTAAAAACCGTTTTACTCATATTTCTCGAAACTTGAATTTTGTCACTTGGTACCTTATTGCAGAAGGGGGTCCAATTGATCGATCAGGTGCGAAATGTTTAACAGCGGGAGGTAATAATGTGCCTCTGATGAATCAGTAACCTTGAACAAGTGGTATGTGGACCACTGGCGGTACGCCACGTATCTACTTTGATAGAATATTAACCAATACCACAATAGATGCATAAACATTCAGCTATGCGTCATAGATCAGTGGTTGAGGAAAAAAGTCGAAACCAACGAAGGAACGTACCTCAACATCAACTCGATCTACGTTCCAAACTTCAACCCTCTATTGTAAAAAATTAATTCTCGAAGTGCATAGCGTATTGATTGCAAAAGAGAGGTAGATGCAATTCTAACGAGATAGTCACCACGAAGTGCAGCGAGAAAAAGAGTTGAAACCAGTGAAGGGTCGTATTTCAATAGAAACTCAAAGTACGTACCAAATTTCAAACCTCTAGTTCAATCTGCAGAAGCTGTGGAGTTTGGCAATTTCAGAAACCACGATAAAACAAGAAATATCTACGTTTAAATGGCGAAGGTTGGAAAAATTTGACCAAATTTCGATACTTTCCTTCTGCAACAAAAACAATCATAGGTATATTTAATTTCAGCTCGTTTGACTAGATGGGGGCCGCTTGATAGACCGGGAGCTGAGAGGGTTTTCGCATGTATCATAGGCCCCACTCCGAAGCCTTGGGGGCTGATAGACGATTATATTTTTCACTTTGAATATCCGGTATGGCATTCCTAAAGTGTAGCTTTTAGGGGAGGGGGCTGTGGATTTTCAAACGTGTAATTAATATCCATGATGCCCCTGGGTCATAGGCCCCACTTTGTTTTTTGTTTTATGTCATCGAGCAGGTCGCCAAAGTCCGCGAACTCAATATGCCATACCAATATGGAAACACTTAAAGTCCGCCATAATTACCAAAATGTGTAATTTTTCCACTGTGGACATGGATCATAGGTCCCACGCTGTTTCGAGATCTTTGCTAAAAATGAACTGTAGATCGAAGATTTCAAAACGCCATACCTCTGGGTCATTGCCAAGTCGCCGCGATAATGCGGCAAACATGTCATTTTTCGCAATGAACATATATAATAGACCCCTCTATGGAAATGTGTCTCCTTTGTTCATTTTGATGTCTTCAATGGATTTCCAAAATTTCCATACCGATGCGATGTCGCCAACGTCAGATATTGTCCATCAAAGTTGACACATTTTAATAGGTTAAGTGTATCAGAGGCCCCACTGACATACCGGCATTGTTAGGTGTATTTTGAAGTATAAAGCATAAACATATCACTGCCATACCGATGGGATGTCGCTTACGTCAGATATTGGCTTCAAAGTTATCACATTTTTTATAAGTTAAGTGTATTAAAGGCCCCACTTCCACATCGGCATTATTAGGTGTATTTTGAAGTATAAAGCATGAACATATCACTGGCATACCGATGGTATGTCGCTAACGTTCAGATAAATACAAAAAAGCCTCTCTGCTCCCGGTCTAGGAGATATGTACCGGGAATATATATATATATATATATATATATATATATATATATATATATATATATATATATATATATAGAATAGAATAGAATAGAATAGAATAAGTTTATTAATTTCATAGATTATTCGTACAAATATTAAATATAAATATGCACAAAATAAAAATGAAACAAGTCACAAAAAACAAATACAGAAAGCTTATTTATAACAATAAACCCTGAACTCCTCGACCGAGTAAGGTTCACATTTCATAATTAACATGTGAATGCTTCTCTTAAAGGTCCCATGATTTGAAATAACCTGTAGATGTTTAGGTAACACATTGAACAACTTGAGTGCCATGTACTCTGTGCCTCTTTCACGTGGAGTGGTAGAATGAATAGGAAAAAAGTACGGAACACTTTGCCTTGTATTATTAATATTCTTAAATTTTGCAAAATAATCTTGATTTTTATGGAAAAATGTAAGTATTTTATATATATACAGCTCATAGAAAGTGAATAAATTGTGCTTTCTAAAGAGACCACGACAAGATTGTCTGTAGTCGAGGCGCAGCATAGATCTAACTGTCCATTTTTGGCAAATAAAGAGACTATCAGAGTGGATGGAGCCTCCCCAGAAAATGATACCATAGGAAAGGATAGATTGGTATTTAGCAAAATATAGAATTTTTAGGACATGCAAGTGAACTAGATCTCTCAACATAAAAAGGGTAAAGGAGGCCGAATTCAGCTTCTTTCTGAGCTGATCAATATCCCATCTCAGATTCTTATCCAAGGCAATACCGAGGAAACTCACGGAATCTCTCACTGGTATCTGGTTCTCGACATCACCAACAAATTTCGGGAAAGCAACCTTTGATCTGAATGATCGGAAAAAGACACTCTCAGTTTTTTGTAGATTGATTTTCAGTTTATTATTATTGCACCAAATTCCCACTTTATTGATAACTGACACCGCAGAAATCAGAGCAGCACTGACATCCGTTGAGTTTATGAGAAAATTCGTGTCGTCGGCAAGCAAAAAAAAGATATATATATATATATATATATATATATATATATATATATATATATATATATATATATATATATATATATATATATATATACACTGGCCAGCACAATTAACGCACCACTAAAATTTGGGTCAATTTCAAAGTTAATTTTCTCACGAACTGCTGAATCGATTTAAAAATTTTTTTTTCAATGTAGCTTAAATTCGAGTTTTAGGCATATACCGGGTGTTTGAAGAAAAACTAGTAAAATGCACAACTTTTGTCATATTGGGAATTCCCATCAACAGTATTAGGTGTCTCTCTAGGTCAAAATATAGCCCCATCTTTTACAAGCATTTTGTTTTTTTATTCACGTTTTTATCCCACATATTAAATGAAATACGGAATTTAATGTCGAAAAAAGATTTAAAGACTTCAATTTGCTAGGGAACATGTGAACTAGACTGCTGAGGATTGGGAACGAGTTTTGTTCACTGATGAGACGAGGTTTTATCTCTACAGCAAGGATCGAAGCTCAGAAATTATTCGACAGTCAAACGAACGTTATTCACAAAATAATATTCGCTAAACCGAGTTATTTAATGGAGGCTGTGTGATGTTTTGGGGCGGAATTTCTTTGGCATCTCGTACAGACATTATGTCCTTGCATGGAGCACCTTTGAATAGCGAAAAGTGCATTGACGAAATTTTGTCAGAGCATGTGGTCCCTATGGCTGGTTATATTGGAGATAAGTTTATACTAATGCAAGATAAAGCCAGACCACATACTGCGAAAATAAAACTAAATTAACCAGAACATTTATGGGATCTAATGAAAGGCAGCTTAGAGATCATCAACCCCCACCTGCCTCCTTGGATGATGTAGAAAACATTATGAGGGAAATATGGACAAATATAGATCAAGCAAAAATTAGACGTCTAGTTCAAAATATGGGTCGTAGATGTCCATCAGTTATAAGGAATAGGGGAGAAAACACTGTTGACTTTTTATTTTAATGTTTAAGATTTTATTTCAAATAATTTTAAAATAAATTTTAGTTGTTACGTTTTAGACTAAATTCCGTATTTCATTTAATAAGCAAGATAAAAAAGTGAATAAAAAAACAAAATGCTTGTAAAAGATGGGGCTATAGTTTGACTTAGAGAGACACCTAATACTGTTGATGGGAATTCCCACAGAATATGACAAAAGTTGTGCATTTTACTAGTTTTTCTTCAAACACCCAGTATATGCCTAAAACTCGAATTTAAATTTTCTCTTTTTGCATAACGTCATTTCTGAAGATTCAAGCTACATTGAAATTTTTTTTTATCTAAATCGATTCAGCAGTTCGCGAGAAAATTAACTTTGAAATTGACCCAAATTTTAGTGGTGCGTTAATTGTGCTGGCCAGTATATATATATATATATATATATATATATATATATATATATATATATATATATATATATATATATATATATATATATATATATACTTATATATATATATAAATATATTATATATATTTTATATCAGACATGAAAATAAATTTCTAGGTCTGACATGGAAAAAATATTACTTTCACACATGACTGCTTTCCTTCGAGACACTGCAATAGTATATTCCAGAAGAATAGGACTAATAAGAATAGTTGCCCTTTATAATCTTCAACTCAAAATATGAATTGGCTGCTTATCTATCTAGCCAAATGATATATAATTATTTCGACATTATTGCCGCACATAAAATTCAAATTTTTTTTGCGTCTGAAGCAATCTTAAGCGGAATGCGCATTGTTTGGTCCAAAATAGGTGTAAAATAATACCGAACGCCTCACCCAATGCGCTCCGAATGACGTCACATTCAAGGGCCTTATTCAACGGCAACAATTTTAATTGGGACATATGCCGTTGTCATAGCACACACGATTTATGGCCGCGGAATGACTTCACTAATTCTGTGTTCTACGGTTTCGTTTCTGTGGCCCGCAACATGTCATTAATTTTTACAGCTACTTGCATGGGACACAAATGGATTTCTGATATTTTTCTTCTATATTTTTTGGGTTGATCCTTTGTTCGAATCACGTGCAGTGTTGATGTTTTATTGAAATGTGAAACTGTAGCTCATTTTTCATTGGTTTATGAGGGAAGAAAATATTTATTGAAGCTGATGTAGCTTTCGTATATATCATGTTCTATTTTCCAAAGATTCTAGTATTTCAGTAGCCTGAAAAAAGAAAGATTGTGGTTAGTGTACAGATTTTTAAGTGAACAGCCTATTATGTTATATATAATATTCGATATAATACATACCTAATTTTTCATAACACTGTAAAGAAATAAAAAACTAACTTTTCACAAGTTAAATAAAAATCTGTTGAGTAAACGCGTTTCGACATAACATTGACTTCATCTAGTACTACACTATGGTATTACAAAACAATCTATTTATACGAAAAATTGAACATAACAGAAGGGTTCCTAGAGAAACAACATAACTATAAGAAATTCATTCAGAGTTATTGGTAGGTACATTGAACAGATTAAGAGTAGAAGAAGGGTTTACTTCAATCTGGCCGTTAACTAGAATTCCAGAATATTTATATTTATTGATGTATAGGGATTCCCAATAGTTGGTTATGTGGAGACTATTTTTTAACTGTAATATATTGTAATTGTGATTAAAGGTACTGTTTTCTTGAATAAGATGGCACGCATAATTATAGTCAGTTTTCTGCTTAATATAGCTACGTTGGAGTTCGTGTATTCGAGTTTTGAAATTTCTAATTGTACGTCCTATATAGAATTTTTCACAAACGTTACAGTCGAGTCTATGAACACCAGTACGTTCATCTCTATGAATTTTTGATTTGTTGTTTTTAATCAATTTTCCAATGCTATTGTTGGTTTTATATGAAACTTTGAAATTTTGTTTATAAAAAATGATTTCAGGTTTTCGGAGGGTTTGCCCAATTACGTTGAAGTGTTGAATACGGTACTTTTCTCGGATATAAGTGGGTAAACTTCTGAATTTGCCATTTTGTATTTTTTTCTCTGAATGAGGCTGTCAATCATATTGAGTGAATAACCATTATTTACTGCCATTTGTAAAATTAGCTTCGGACAACGGAATTTTGAAAAGCCTATGAATCATACTATGATAAGAGGCCAATTTATGGGAAATTGAGTGTAATGATGTGTTATGCATTGTAATATCTGTATGAGATGGTTTATGAAAAATTGAAAATTCGGGTTTGTTGCTTTTCCTATTAAAAGTTAAATCTAAGTAATCAATAGAATTATTCATTACAGTTTCTAGAGAAAATTCATTACGCGGGTGTATTAATATAATTAATGAAATTATCCAATTGTTATAAACAATGATGTATCTATACCAATAAGGAAGGTATATTTACTGCTGCAGTGCTTCATAATAGTTTTCTCTAAATTATCCATAAAGATTTCGAAAAGGAATTCAAAAACTTCCTAAAGAGAAAGAAAATTTAAATAAATTCCTAGAGATCTGGCCATATATATTCAATTGTTTTTTATTTGGCGAATAGTAAACATAATTAAGATTCAATATGTCAGAAATTCTAGATCAACCATTTACTTCTGAATCCTTTTTCACTAACGAAAAAAAATTGTGTCCTCCCAGAAAAATATTTATCTTTAAGACTGTATTGTTGATTATATAACTCATGTGTGAATAAGTCAATTGAATCCGTGAATTTTGCATAGTTATTGCGTTTTGATAGGTAAATATACACTCGACGTTATTGCATAACCATTTTCGTGTTTCTCCTCGTGTCAATATGTGTTTTTATATTGACGATTTTTTGAATTCTTTCAAAAAAATCAACATTCAAGTGAAGTTTCATTTATTTCTTCAATATCTAACGTTCTGGTTGTAGTTCTGGCGGTGTTGTTTACCTATCCGTTATATAATCGTAACGAAAACCACTCGAGCAATCGAAAATAATCGTTATACTGACCTCGTCGCTCGACGTATTTTCTTAAAACACTACTCGAGCTGCGCTCTCGTGGATGTTTCGCAAAATACGTCTCGTGACTCGGAAGTATAATCGATTATTTTCGATGCTCTTGTGATATGATAACTGATTATTTGACTCATGTGTGAATGAGCCAATACAATCCGTGTATTTTGCGTAGTTACTGCGTATTTAGGTGAATATACCCTTGGCGACATTGTTAAACAGTTTTGGTTTTTCGCCTCGTGTCAATATGTGTTTTCATATTGACGATTGTTCGACTTCTTAAAAAAATTAACATTCAAGTGAAGTTTCATTTAATTTTTCAACATCTAACGTTCTGGTTGTAGTTCTGGCGGTGTTGTTTATTTGTTATATAATCGTAACAAATACCAACTCGAGCAAATGAAAATTATAATTGTACTGACCTCGTCACTCGACGTATTTTCTCAAAACATCACTCAAGCTGCGTTCTCATGATGTTTCGCAAAGTGAATCTCGTGATTCGGAAGAATAATAAATTATTTTCTTTGCTCTTAAGATATTATAACTGATTATATCATCCAGACTCCGTGAGTGAATTGTCCATAAAATTGGAAAGACATGGCAATAATTTTTTACTAGGACTATTACACTACATGAAATGATATAATATATATCATAAAATAACTACATTTGTAAGACAGATCACAAAAAAGCAGAAGGCAAAGTATAGTTATTAACGTAACAAGGCCGATATGTAGCAAATAACGGATGAGGTTGGATACTGTAATCCGAGGCGCAGCCGAGGATTATAACTAACCGAATCCGTTATTTGCGTATCGGCCGTGTGTCGTTAAAGACTTTTCGTAATCCCGTTGGAAGATTACATTTTGATTCCGAAGAAAAAATAAACCCCGTACCTCGTAATTCTGAAAAAAAATCCCAACGTCGTGCACTCTGTTGTCATGGAACTGTTTGGCAATTTTATAAACAACGTCAGTTTTTTGTGTTCGCAAGTTCGCTGTAATGACGACTATGGATGAAATTGAGGAACAAAATGAAATTCCTTTTGAAATATTGGAAGAATCATGTGCAGCGAGTGTTGATTTACTGCCGGCAATAACTCGACAGTGGTATAAAAAAGAATATGAAAATTTTGAAAATTGGCGTAATAGCAAGAATGTAAAGGTGGTTAATGAGGATGTTTTATTAGCCTATGCGAAAGGAAAATCGAAGGTTTATTCTCCCAACTCGCCGTGGACGAAGATTTCAATGTTGAAACTTGCTTTGAGAGTTTATGACAACATTGACATTTCAAGGTTAGTTATTTTAAATCTTGCACCATATTAGAGTATTACCAACAGAAATGTATTTTCAGATTTGGAAAATTATTTTTATTCTTGAGAGGAGAGTCTGATGGATACAATCCAAAGAAATCAAAAACTTTGTCTGAAGAAGAAGTAATTAAGTTTTTGTTGGAGGCAAATGATCATACATGGTTGCTTGAAAAGGTTGTATTAATGTGTGGAATTTTTGGTGCCTGTAGACGTGAAGAACTTGTGAAGCTGAGTGTGGATGATTTTGAAAGCACCAGTACCAAAGTTTTGGTTACATTGAGGATGACTAAAAACATTCCCAAAGAAGGACTTTCTTTTGATGCCTATGGTTTATACCAAAAATACGTAGATTTGCGACCTTCGAATCTGGAAAATCGGCGATTTTTCATTGGTTATAGGAATGGTAAATGTGTAAAACAAGTAGTGGGCATTCATACTATTGGAGGCGTTCCAAAGAAAATTGCAGCATTCTTAAAATTAGAAAACCCTCAGCTCTACACAGGGCGCTCGTTTCGCAGATCCTCGGCTACCATGCTTGTAGAAAATGGTGGCGATCTACTATCGGTAAAAGAACTTGGAGGTTGGGACTCCTCTGCGGTGACGGAGTCGTATATTGAAAATTAAGTTTCGAAGAGAATGAAGATAACGAGACAACTTTTTCATAATAATGAGGCTTCACCGACAACATAAGTTCAAAAACTGTTGGTATAGATGGTAAATCTCTAATCAATAAGATAGACATTTCAAATAATAGAAATTGTCAAATTACTTTTCAAATAAATAAATAAATAGTTAGTTTTATTATAATTGTTATTGTAACCAGAATGATGTTTTGAAATAAATATTTGAACACGTGATTTCTTAACGGCCGCCGGTCGTTAACACTGACTTTTCAATTGTCATCTGAATACCGTTAAATCAAAATAACAGTATGGGATTACGAAAATCTAATTTCATTCTCATTTTGGCTGCAATACGTTTTAACAGATGCTCTCTAGATCTTCTTGATTTTGTTTCAATTGACAACTTTCAATTTGTTCCTATTCTGATGTCATAACGAACCAAACAGAAGTGAATCAATTTAATATGTCGTTCCTATAGTCAGGGGTATGATCGGGAATGCATGAAAAATTATGATTCTTTCTGTTGGTTCAAATATTTTAGTTTTCCTTTATAATTATGATAACATACAGGGCATTCCAGAATAACGTCAAGAGGTTATTCCTGAAGACATTTTAAGAAAACAAGTTCTTATGAATGTAGGTCCGCAAATGCTTCCTTACCGAAATACAGGATGTTGAAGTTTGAAAAAAAATGTCATTCTTTTAAACATCTTCGAAACAACGAAAGCTATCAAAATGAACTTTAGAACATTTTTATAGCTTCCCAAGCTCTATACACTAGTGTTTTAATTTCTTCCAAAAATGTTCAAGGGCAGAGAATACAGTGGTACCGTGAGTTTCACTAGCCCATATTTTTGAGGGAGGGCATTATTGGCAGAAAGAAAAGAAATAAGCAATGAATTTGAAGTCTATTGAATGAATTTTGTCTCTTGCTTCAATTTGATATTCTCAAGCGTATTTTTTTTGAAGAATTAGAAAAAAGCGAACACTTATACTGTTACTCAAACTACTGAATCCAATTTTAACATAAGTTCAGCATTGCGATAGCGAGTAGTCAAGGCAACCACATTTTTGTTTTTAAATACTTTTTCCAGGAAAAGTTTTCGAAGGAATTATGCTCAATTATCTTGAAAACGCTTGACAATATCGAATTGAAGCAGTAGACAAAATTAATTTTAAAAATTCCAAATATATTGTTTAACCTAATTTTATTCACTAATAATGACCTCCCTCAAAAATATGGTTAAATTAAACCCACGGTACCCTCCTATTGTCCGTTCCTTAACAGTTTTGAAAGAACTTTCACAACAGCAGTTTATAGAGTTTAAGGAATTATAACAATGTTCAAAAATTCATTTTGTTAGCATTCGTAGTTTAGAAGACATTAAAAAAATTTTTTTTCAAACTTCAACACCATGTATTTCGATGAAAAAGCATTTTATATTCATAAAAACTTTTTTTTAAAAAATGTCTCAAAGAATAAACCCTCGAAATTTTCTGACGTTATTCTGGAAAACCCTATTTATATACATATATATATATATATATATATATATATATATATATATATATATATATATATTATATATATATATATATATATATATGTTTATATATATATATATATATATATGTATATATATATATATATGTATATATATATATTATATATATATATATATATATATATGTATATAAATATATATAATATACATATATATTATATATACACATATATATAATTTATATATATATATATATATATATATATATATATATATATATATATATATATATATATATATATATATATATATATATATATATATATATATATATATATATATATATATATATATATATATATATATATATATATATATATATATATATATATATATATATATATATATATATAACTTTATGATAATCAGGCTTGCTGAATCTGAAAAAAACTCGATTTTATTAAAAAGTTGACGTTTTGCCACGACAAAACTTTTGAAATATTGAAATTTCTTTGACATTTATTGATTTGAGAAAATTTGAATAGTTAAAAAAGACTACTATGTTTCATCAAAATGTTTTTGCCTGTGACCTTTCTCTGTTATTTATTACATGCTATTCAGTCCAATCTTAACATTCAAATCTGTTATTATGTAAGATGGTAAGTGAAACCACAGAAACCTTTATCCACGTAATATTGGAAATAGATTCAAAGTTCAAATTATTTTGATTCTGAAAAGTCAAAGAATACCTACTATTTATCTTTTTTTCAAAAATTTTTTTATTACGGCTGTAGCCGTCTTCAGTTACTAATTACGTGCTTTTTAGTCCAATATCAACAGTCAGGTCTGTTGATATTAGATGGAAAGGGAACCACAGAAACCTTCACCCACGTAATGTACAAAATAGGTTTGAAATATTTGATTGTTGGATTTGTCTTTAAAAAGACATTACTTGTAATTTTGGAGATCACATGTTCTAAATTATACTTTTTTCTTAGAAAAATTCTAGATGTCTAGATTTCGTCGAAGAAGAAGAGTTGTTATGGTTAGAGTGTGTTTGTTGAATTATTTTGTCTTGATTTACGTTGTTTCTTAGAAAAATTGAAGAATTAAATCTGCGTATATTGAACTCAAATGTTTCATATCTGTTCTATCATTTATGACTTTATTTAAATTTTTTTGAATAGGTATGTAACATTTCTAAAATTTTTTTGCGTTTTTGATCTTTCTCCATTTCTGAAATTTTTGTGCTATTAACGTCAACTTTTTAATAAAATCTAGTTTTTTTGAGATTCACCTGCCTGTTATTGCTAAAAATTATCATAAAGTTAAAAATAGTTCACAGGCAACAACAATTGAAATAAATAATGATATATATATATATATATATATATTTAATATATATATATAATATATATATATATATATAGGTATATATATATATATATATAATATATATATATATATATATATATATATATATATATATATATAATATATTATATTGTAATAATGTAGATATATCAATAATATATCAAATTCAATTAGCACTCTTGAAAGTCATATAATTTAAACATTGTTTCATGCATATAGCAAAATATAATTCAACATCTCTTTATCTATATAGAAACATAAATAATATATTTATCTACTGCCAACTTCATTATTATAATCTAACGCAAAAATTAAATCCAAGAATTTTTTTCACCCCCTGTTCTTAATGACCTTAATAAGCAACCCGATTTAACAACTATCCCCGAGAATTCTCCAATAAATTATCACCCACTTCCTATTCCGGCCTGGAGCGTTGAAGTACGGATCGAGTCCCGTTTTTCCCGTTTTAATCCCGAATTAATCGTCGACGAGTCGTGGTCTGATTTAGAAGCGGTCATTTAATGGTCGGCTACTCCCGGACCGCGATGCCCGGATTATTTTAATTACCTAATAAATACGCGGAGTCGTTAAAAATCCATGTGTTTGTACTTGCTGCATATACTAGATCCAAGCGTACTTAGCAAGAAGCTGTTATTTTATATCATAGTTCTTAAATTTGTTAGATGAACATTTTCTAGAAAGGGGGCGTTCAAGTATTACGTAACGCAATTTTTGACCCTCCCTCCCCGCTATGTAACGCTCCGTAACGTTTTCATGAACCCCTCCTCCCCCCTATAAACGTTACGTAACACCCAAGTGACCATTTTTACCTAAAAGTCACAAATATGTTGCGCAGATATTTTTTCGTTTCATGACATTTCAGGATGCTTGGCATCAGAAACCCAATTTCAAAAGTCTCTCTTTCTCTACATATATATATATATATATATATATATATATATATATATATATATATATATATATATATAATAGGAGAGGGTAGTGTCTGCTGATTAGTATACACCAAAAGGTAAGTCTACAGGGGTTGCAGCAATGAAAAGTAATATACTCTTTTTCCTTAAGCTCAAGCTTTCGAGATGTTTATTTTATCTCTTCATCAGGAGCACTAAAAACACGACAATGTAAATAACTCGGAAACAAAAAACTTTCTAAATACTTACAGGAGACGAGATTGTTAAAACAACTTTTGTTGAAATCTCGTCTCTGTAAGTATTTAGAAAGTCTTTTTTACACGATAAAAGGCGCAATTTTGGAGCAATAGGGTGGAAAGTTTGTGAGTAGATAGCTTCGTATGGTATCTTGGGTGGGATTACTTTTGGTGTCAATTGGTTAGGTGGTTGGCTCCCCGGGGAGGAAATGAATCTTTAATACATGATAAAGGGCTCTATTTTGGAGCAATAGTGTTGAAACTTCGTGAGTAGGTAGTTTCGAATGATATTTTGGATTGGTGGTTTGATTGGGAAGTTGAACTCCCTCAAAGGTAGAAAATGATTTTCGTTTACGCGATACATGGCTCAATTTTGCAATAGGTTTGAAAGTTGGTAGGAAGATAGTTTCCTATGTCATTTTTGATGGGGTTGGTTTTGGTACGAATCGGTCACGGGGTTGAGCCACAGGGGAGGAAGTAAATCTTGTTTACCTGATAAAGGGTGCAATGTGAAAGCAATGGGGTTCAAAGTTGGTGATCTGAATAGAAGGAAGGCTGGTTCGAATTTGGAAAAAAAATCAATTGAATAAGTAGATATTTCGAATTGGATACGGTATAAAAACCTGCGTTCTCAATGCAGCTTGCTGCGATAGAGTTTTTTTTCACTAAACAACTCTGAAATAAAATAACATATTTATTTTCTTTGGCAATGCAATTAGAAACGGAACCTAAAAAATCAGCCATAATTCAAATATGTAAAGTAGGTATGTAAAAAAACAATTCAGTTGGAGCTACTGTTCCTTTGCCCATTCGGACACACAGGTTCCACATATTCTGTTCTTGAAGTCGAATTGTACTGATGGTCAAAAGAAATCGTACGGCATCTGCCTGAACCCTTATAGAGGAGGCGACAGATCAACGGACAACCTCACAAGAAGTAGTGAATGCTTGCATGATCTTTTGTTTAGCTGACTAGGTACCGTGAGCTTGCTTGGGGTCTGAAGGATTTGGCATGGGTACGGTGGCGGCAGGAAGTATTATTCGGAAAGGATGATTTCAATGCACTCCTCGAGACGAAACAGCAGGATTCCTACGCGCATTTAATTACTTGCAAAAAGTGTTGCGAGTCACGGACTTGAGCGCTTTACCATTTTTATTTATTCTTTAGCCGTTTTCTAAATTTCGTTCTCACTGTATGGCACAGTTGCGGCAGCAAGTCAGCATGAGAGCCTTTATAGTCCAAAAATAGCTGATGATGCAAATCTCTTTTGAGGACATTACATGTGAAGTCACTTCTACAACACTGGCTATAGCAATATGCTCCTGTGTATTACGTGTTTGAAACACTTAATGAAAACTGTCAACGGAAACAAAATATAAATGACGAATAATACAGTCGAGGTATTCCCAATAAAACATAAACGGATAGAGTTGCCAACTTGGGACAGCAAAATAAAACTGACTTACAATACAATCGAGGGATTTCCCGTAAAACATAAACGGAAAGAGTTAACAACTTCGGAGATTCAAATTCTCTAGTTTTTTATTTCAATAAAAATCAATGTTACGTAGCGCGTTGTTCGATCCCCCTCCCGCCCCTGTAACGCATCGTAACGTTTTACAAGACCCCCTCCCCCCAAATTGCGTTACGTAATACTTGAACGCCCCCAAATTAATATTGAATATTTTTTTTCATTGAGTTTTTTGACACTGACTTATTAGTCATTCAGTCATCATCCTGATATTGTCTTATATTATTATGTATTTATTATATTAAGTATTCATTTGTTTGTAGTAATTGTGAAACTAAAATATAACCACATACATACATACTGAGACATATATATCATTAAAGTGTTTTCTTACATTTCATCAGAAATCATCAGAAAATGAGCCTCGTAGGGGAGACCGGGTACAAAAGTAACATTTTGTACTTTCGCCTTGATTTCTCGTTAGGTGTTATTATTTCGGTGAAATTGATATAGCCATACATAAATTTCGTTTATGTTCTATACATTAGCATCTTAAATTACCTTATTATTGTGTTTTTTGCATGAATTACAGAAACTTTAAAAAAATTTGTCATTCGTTACTTTCGACCACGTTGGCGGGCCGAAAGTAACACGTTGTGGGTCGAAAGTAACAGGGCAAAGGGGTTTGTAATGAATATGATATGACATATTCAATCAAACAAATATTTATTGGAAAATTCAGTGTCAGTCTTCTCTATTCAGACTCGCAATTATGGCACACATAATTCATTGACTCATTCAGTAGCAGTATCTATGAGACCACATTTTGCATTCGAAACAATGTAAACTTTGCTCATTCAGTCGACTATTGCTAAAAATTTTCTAAACAAACGAGGTAGAAGCAATCCTCGTCGTCAAATTTATTTTCCTGGTCTACAACTACGCTACATGGCAGACATTCAATTTTTTTTGCTATGGCTCTAATTTTTTGAGGCGAGACTAAATGTTTGTCTGCTGAACGCAGTAATGCCGACAATTTTAGTCGAGCCACAAAAAGTGTTTTTCTCCGAATAAAACATGCGATTTTTTCCGCAAACGGTGCTCAAACGATAAAGTTAAGATAATGTTTTTAAAAAGGATTAGATGTAAGAAAACGAAAAACTAGATTGCTTTGCTTACTGGTTTTGTAGGTGTCAAGGCAACACAAATTTGACAATTCAACAAAATAATTGTCAGAAACATTTGATGTCACTTATCTACGCTTTATAAGACTGTGCGTTTTTGGTAAGTAGGGGAGACCGGTGTCAATTGTTACAAAATTTACTTGATAATTTTTTAAAAATTAATCTTACTTTTTGAAAAGATGATTTCACTTCTATAAGATTATATACTAAATTGCCTATTGCCTTTAAAAATTAAAACTCATAAAAATGATGTTGCTATCAAGTTAATGGATTTTCCAGGATTCTTCGACAACTGTTACAACTGACACCGACTTGGTGTCAATTGTAACAAGTGTGGTGTCAATTGTAACAAGTGTGGTGTCAATTGTAACAGTCATGGATAGTTACAGGGTATTCACGGAAGTTTCAACAATAAATTTATTTTCGACACAGAGTTATAAAAATAGTATTACATAAAAATTTAAAGAATAAGAATATACAAAAAACTAAAAGAAAAAGGATATAATGAAAACTAAAAGAATAAGAATATAATGATTTCATTATCCTTCAGAATCAGAATTACAGTTTGTGCAAACATAAAATGGACTTTTGTCCGTGCAGTGTAAATGCACATCCTACATTGCAACCAATCTTCTGTGCTCATTGAATAGGGTTCAGAACGCATGAAACATACAGTTTCATCATCTGAAGAATCGGAGTAATTTTGCACGGCCTTTTTCTTCATCGCTTTCACTCTTTTACGTCTCTTTTCATTAGTTGACGATTTTCCAGTTTTTTTTGTGTCATCTTGGCAAATTTTGCGTTTAACTGCAGAGTTTTTCTTCGAATTTTGTCCTTCAATTAAGAGCTTTTCTGGTGTGTCGGTCCATATTGCAGTTTTTCGTTTTATTCGTCCACCTTTTCTAGATTTTGAGTGATCTGCTTTTGGTAACGGTTTAAGGATCTCAGGTGAAACTAATTCAGCCGGTAGTGATTGTGAAGAAGTAGAACTTCTGCTTGTGGTCCTAGTTGTAACGAAGAAGTGGAATTTCTGGTTGTCAATGGTTTTAGTTGTGTTGAGATAGTAGTTTCTGGCTTTCGAATCTCCTGGTTGTAGTGAAATTGTGAGTTTACTTGTGGATGGTTGTGGTTCATTATCATTAAAGTTGACAGGTATAAATGTGGAAAATTCTGTTCGGTTTTCTAATTCATTTGATCCACTTTCACCAATAGCGATTTTTCTAACTGATTGATTATTATCAATCACTTTTTTAGCTGCTTCTTCATAAATAATTTTAGGTATCAGTCCCCTTTCGGTCTTCCGTGATTTGGGTTTTACCATTTTTCAGCGTGAGCTGTAAAAAAATATTTCATCAGAAAAGCAAAACACGTTACAATCGACACCTTACAACCTTGAATTATGTTGATTACATTTCTATATTTTTTTATGTGAAGCATAGAACAAATAGCCACTGATAAATAAAGCTAAAACTATAATAAAGCCAACCCTTACCTTGAAATATAGTCACTATAAAGACTTCAAGCTTGAAAAAACAATTTGTGGCACCTCGGATATTCACTTTCACAGCGTTTTATAAACATTCGCCTACTAAACGGCCGGCGTTATCGTAACGGTCAAACTAACTGAATGACATACTACGGAATAGCTCTCTGCTCTATTTGTCACTCGTGTTTCACTAAAATTCATAGAGATGTCGTTGTTATCGGTCATGTTACTTTCGACACCTGTTACAATTGACACCGGTCTCCCCTACCCGAGTATTAAGAAATGACTTGATGTATTAAAATATATAAAATTTTTCTTAGATTACATTATGTCGGATTCGGAACCCAACTGTACGCCGCCCGACGTTCTTGAAATTGCCGTATGATAGTACAAAATAGTGTACCTTTTTGGACGCTCACAGCCGGACAAAAAAGTAAAAACAAAAGGACGTCTGTGGAATCAAACTTCAACATTGAGAACTGAGGTTAAAAAAGTCGTAATTTTTTGACGTTTGCGGAAAATAGTTATTTACACTACAAGGGAGGCAATTGATACTTACCTCAAGAATACTGCCTCCCTAGTTTTGTATTATATTTTTTCTACTCCACTTCTCTTGAATTAAAAAAAAAATATTTTTTTATTCAATAATTTGAGCAATTCAATTGAAATAACCTGTATGTATGACAGATCTACAAAAGCCTAGTGTCCCTTGACACAACTGGTTATGAAATGGTTGTTCCCAATCAAACAAAAGTTCTGTCAGTGTCAATTTGAAAATTGTCATAATGGATGTAGATGCAGTTGCTGATGCAATCTTTTTGTATATTCTTGGTACCACTAAAGCTGCACTAATTGGAAAAAAAATTAATATTTCCCAGAGGGAGGTAAGTATTTACCTACTTACCTCCCTAGGGAGGTAAAATGTACTTACCTCCCTGAAATCAGTTTGATAATGGAGTACTTACCGAATCAGGAGTAGAAAAAATATATTATTTACCCAATGTGATTGACAGTCTCATTCAGAGGAAAAAATACGAAATGGCAATTTCAGAAGTTTACCCACTTATAACCGAGAAAAGTACAGTATTTAACAGTTTAACATACTTGGACAAACCTTTTGAAAACCTGAAATTGTTTCTTCATAAACAAAATTTCAAAATTTCTTATAAAACCAACAATAGCATTGGAAAATTGATTAAAAACAACAAATCAAGAATTAATAGAGATGAACGTACTGGTGTTTATAGATTTAACTCTAATGATGGTGAAAAATTGTATACTAGGACGTTCAATTAGAAATTTCGAAACTCGAATACATGAATACCAACTGTTCGAAAACATGAATTTGTTTCTTCATAAACAAAATTTCAAAATTTCATATCAAAATAACAAATCAAAAATTCATGAAGAGATGAACGTACTGGTGTTTATAAACTCGACTTAAACATATATATATATATATATATATATATATATATATATATATATATATATATATATATATATATATATATATATATATATATATATATATATATATATATATATATATATATATATAATATATATATATATATATATATATATATATATATATATATATATATATATATATATATATATGATTATTATATTACTTTTCGATTCTTTAAAAAATTCATGAACGTCAAATGAATTTCAATCCTTCAAAAGTTCTGAAAAAGTCACTAATTTCGTGACAAAAACGTTAATGTACCTATATATAGATACATCAAGTTTTATATAATTTGAACAAAATATCTGTAATTTTCAAGATTGTAAAATGAAATAGCATCTTTCAAATCAACTCTTCTCCCATATATGGTATTAAGATGAAAAGCATGGTTTATTCCAAACGCAGAACAAACCCACACAATACATGTAACAACGTAGCATAAACAAGAACAATATATATATATATATATATAGATATTACTACTACAAATACCAAATTGAAAGAACAAATTTATGGATCTTGTTTTCCAATTTTACACTAATTAAAATTTGAGATAAAATATCACGAGCAGGTATCAATAAATCACAACATATTATTCAACAGATTCAATTTATATCTCAATAGAATAAAGTATAAACTTCAAAATAAAACAAACTTGGCTTATGTTTCACTATATAAAAATATTTAGATACTGTATTTAGCTGTAACGAATAGTCTTGATAATGAGTTCATAACGCGAAACATGTCGACTTTTCGTTACTGTTAAATACAGTATCTAAATATTTTTTTATATAGTGAAACATAAGCCAAGTGTATTTTATTTTAAAGTTTATACTTTATTCTTTATGATGTTTCACCAAGTGATGTGCGAGAATTCAATCTCAGTTAAATCTCAATGTTTGAAACTACGAAAGATTCTGTTTGTTTCATCTCAATAATTCTTGAGTAGGGCAGACCGGGTACAAAAGTAACGGCTGGTCGAAAGTAACAAATGCTTTGCAGGTTTAAATAATTGTCAAAACACCACTGAACTACTGTCAGGTGGTAGCCAGTGGCGCCACCTTCAGTTGCATTCAATCGCCGCTCGCGCCACGCACTGTTAGATCGTGTGAGAGGACGCTACGTGATTTCACAAATCGAAAGTAAATTTTTTGACGTTTACTTATTTAATGTTTATGTAGTATTAAAAGGATGATATTAATCTGAATATTTGCATATTGATACTCGATTAGATTGATTTTACAGTGCTTAGATTCGTTTTTGTCTAGCATGTTCCGTTTCAAGGTTATCTTTCATGTTCTAACAAAAATGCTGTAGGGTACAAAAGTAACGCAGCCCTATGGGTACATAAGTAACATGTTACTTTTGTCCCCGTGTTGATTTACTCTAAGTAAACTTTTTATGTGTGTGTGTTTATTTCAACAAAATGCCGCGACAACGCATAATAACCACCGCACGAATAACAACTAACATGGAAATCTATCGAAAAGCGGCTGAAGAGCATTTTAATGATGGTGAAAAAATTAGAGCCATGGCAAAAAAAATTGAATGTCTGCCATGTTACATTGCATAGATATATAAAAACAATTTAAGCTAGAAATACTAGCGCAGTTGTAGACAAGGAAAATAAATTTGACGACGAAGATTGCTTCTACCTCGTTTGTTCAGAAAATTTTAGCAATAGTCGACTGAATGAGCAAAGTTTACATTGTTTCGAATACAAAATGTGGTCTTATAGGTACTGCTACTGAATGCGTCAATGAATTATGTGTGCCACAATTGCGAGTCAGAATAGAGAAGACTGGCACTGAATTTTAGGTAATTTAAGATGCTAATGTATAGAACATAAACGGAATTTATGAAAGGCTATATCAATTTCACCGAAATAATAACACCTAACGAGAAACCAAGACGAAAGTACAAAATGTTACTTTTGTACCTGGTCTCCCCTATATCTCGGACAGTTACATCATTCATTAGAATTAACCTCCAAATATGCAGAAGGTCTTTGCTGGCTAGAATTTATCAAAAAAAAAATGTAAATTAACACGAAGAAGGCTGTCAAAATACCTCAAAAACTCTTATACATTTTTAGAACTTGAATACTGATTCGGAATACGTTAAGATTCCGAGTGTGCGTGTGGTCGCAGCCAACAAAACCACGGCGCATTGTGTCCGACGTCAAACAGATATTCCCGCCTGACCAACTCGCAATTCATCCCTAAGCTCATCCCGTCATAGCCTACTGGGACGGGGATGACAGCGTCGGATTAGGCACACCACGGCTCACTGAGATACTACTTCACCACCTGTCCCACTGTTTTGGATTAGGCGCGTATCATAGCCCACTAAGGCCTGTTGGGCGCTTATGGTTTTCTGGCTCTTTTGTTCGACGGATAAAAATACAAGAGAGGTAGGGTACTGTGAAATGGATACTTTTATGCGTCGCCGTCGTAAAAAGGTATGATGTAGGGTGAATTTTCTTTGGGGGAAGAACCGCTAGAGAATAATTATGTTTTATGTTTATTGCAGTAGGTGGAGTGATTTGTTTAATTTGATTATTGATTATATTAGGGGATTAAACAATTTCATAATCAGTTACAAATACCTATGCTTCAACGCTGCCTGGTTTACTTATACGAATTATGGCGCTAAATTGCAATAATCCTTAAAGAATGTTCGAAAAAAAGTTTCTAATCCTCATCGATACTGTTTTTGAGCATATTATTGCACTATTGTCTCTCTGTGATGTATGATAATAGTAAACCTTTAAATCATATACACATGAAACTTATGGAAACAGTTAATACGTGTATCAAGTTATGTTTTTAAGTTTATATTACACTCATTTGCAAAATTGCTTTTATGAAGCAATATAGCTCAAGTATGATTCAAACTAAAAACAAATAGATAAACTGTTCCTATTAATCTATTGAAGTTTTATAGCTGTGCTTACAAACCGTCTCAGAAATCAGTATATGTAAAAAGTTCTGAAGTTCATATTGTTTAGAAATCCGGTTAAGAAATAAAAAAGAGACTGTGCCGGTGATTTTTCTGTATGGACTGTTCGGGGTTGGATAAAACTACAACTAAGCACCTGTTGTCTCATATAAGTATAGCCACTTGAAATTTTTATGTGCAAATTTTGACTTGCCTAGCATAAAAGATCCGAATGAAAAAATTAATAACCTGACAAAAAAAAAACCTCTCGAAATGAGGCTTTGGACAATGTGACCAGACAGATTGCGAACAGCGTTCCTATTATGCTAGAGACCTAAGATATTTAAATTAAATATCTTGTCTGTAATAAAAACAGATGAATAATACACAAATTTACACAAATAATGGCCTACACACCTTCGATATCTTTACATTGTAATTGTGTTAAACGTAAAGATATCGAAGGTGTGTAGGCCATTATTTGTGTAAATTTGTGTATTATTCATCTGTTTTTATTGCTGACAAAATATTTAATTTTATTGTTGCTGAAGAAGGAGGTATAACCCCCGAAACGTCCAACAATTTATATGTTTTTAATTTAATTTTCAATAAATACCTATAACATCCAATAATTTTTGAATTGATATATATATATATATATATATATATATATATATATATATATATATATTATATATATATATATATATATATATATATATATATATATATATATATATATATATATATATGTATATACAGTAGTGTGCGAATTAATGTGAACACCTCATAATTTTCGAAATTTTATTGTTTTTCGCAGTCGGCAACACGTTTATGTTATTTTAGTTCATTTGGTTTCACAGTTCTGACAGTCAGTGAGTATTAAGACGTGTCACGCTACAGACGCGTTGTATTTTGGTTGTTTTCTGAATTAATTTATTGTTGGTGGAGTAAGCTGAAATAGGACCGTACTAGATTGAAATTTTTGAGGATGGATATTAGCCCCAGAAAGCGCACTAAGATTGTTACCTTGAATTAACACACATCAATGACTCAAACAGATATTGCCAATGAGTGTAATGTGAGTTTAGGAACCTAAATAAGATTTTGAAGCAAAAAAAGACACTGGGACTATTGAGGTGAACACAAGAGGAAAATGTGGAAGAAAAAGAAAGACAACAGCAAGGGATGAAGGTTTTTCAATAAGAGAGAGTAAATTAAACCCTAGAAAAACGAACCAACAACTTCAGAAAGACTTAGCACACGCTGGAGTTATCATTCATGTCTCCACTGTTCGAAATCGACTTATAGAAGGTGGAAAAAAAAACAATTAGATCTCAAAAGAAACAGTTGTTGACAGCTCATATGATTGAAAAACGATATGATTAGGCAAAAATTTTCAAGAGCTGGACTGTCCAAGATGTTGTGTTGTTTTCAGATGAGAGCCATTTCTCAGTACAAGGGCAACGATCTCGTTACGTAAAAAAGAGTGACAACGAAAAACTTACTGCAGCTAATATTGTCCAAACAGTTAAACATCCTTTAAAGAAGATGTTCTGGGGTTGCTCTTCATATAAAGGTACTGGATTCATTGTGCCAATCGAAGGTATGATGAACTCGCAAAAATACAAAGGCTTATTAGATCATAGATTGGAAGTTGAACTGAGAAAAGTTGATGCTAATGGTCAAGCAGTTTTTCAACAAGACTCTGCTCCTTGTGACGTGTCCAAGATGATATTGAAATATTTCAAGGATAAAAAGATATCATGCCTTGAATGGCCAGGAAACTCACCGGATCTTAATCCTATTGAGAATTTTGGGCAACCTTGAAAGCTATACTACGTAAAATAGATCGTACAACAAAAATCAAACTCATTGAGGCTGTCATCCAGATATGGTCTCGGGACTAGCAAATAACTGAAAATTGTGAAAAACCTATTGATTCCATGCCAAAGCGTGTCCAAGAAGTTATTGGAGCTAAGGGAGGACATATTTCATATCAAAACAATTTGAATTGTATTGATTTTTCGATTGCATTTAAATGTAACCAATGAATATTTATTTTTTCGAATTATCGTTTGTGTTCACATTAATTCGCACACTACTGTACATATATATATATATATATATATATATATATATATATATATATATATATATAATATATATATATATGTATATATATATATATATATATATATATATATATATATATATATATATATAAAAGATATATTCTTTGTCGTACCTACACGAACAAACTTGTATTCACTCTGGGGATATAAAATCATACATGTCACTCAAAATGCTCGAATTTTATAAAAACTTATCTTTATTCATTTATAACATAAATTCGACATCCATTAATCTCTTTCTGAATGTATTGCCTCCTTCTTAACATAATTCCTTCCATCAATGGCACAGACTTTTCCGATAAATCCCATGCTTGCGGACATACATTCAGAAATAATACCCTCGCCACCCAGTACAATCGCACCTCCGTCTTTCCCATCCATTTTGAACGAGTAGGTAGATCAAATTGCTGAATGTTTTCATTCTGCACGTTCGTAATAACCCGACCGTGTAATTCGACCGTTGTGTTGTTCATTTTAATCTTGTTTCGGAGGTGAGAGATGCCGGAATAATCTGGACCAACAAAACGTCGGAATAAAATGGCGTTTTAAGTTACCACAGATACGATCTGAACTAGGTACCTACCCACGGTGTTTGTTGGCGTGTAGCGCATAGATATAGGTGGCAGATGTTACGGTGAGGTTAGATATGTGTCAAAACATACAAATATGTGGGAATTAATGATAAAAGTTTGAACTTTTATTGGGGACTTCCATTATCTGTTGCTTTTTATAAGAGGGAAGTTTTTATTTGTTGAACCAATATAGACCGCATGCTTGGATTATGCTGATCAAGAATACTGAACATGTAAAATGTAATGTTTTAAGTACCTACTATCCTTCTGAATATTTTTGAGAGTCTCCTATTAAGATCTCAATTTAGGTTAAATTTGATCTCTAATCAGTGAGGTCCTTTATATTATTCTCATGTTCCCCGAAAATACAAAAAAACTATTAAATCGAATGTAAACTCATCAGTTTTTTTTAATACCTAATCTGATATATATATATATATATATATATATATATATATATATATATATATATATAAATATATATATATATATATATATATATATATATATATATATATATATATATATATATAGTATAACATATATAATATATATATATATATATATATATATATATATATATATATATATATATATATATATATATATATATATATAGCGCGGGGCCTGTATCAAATTCGGCCAAGAGGCCCTTGGTTTGCTTTAGGTTCTCAAGTTTATGGTACTGAACTCAGATTAGAAAATAAAACTGGAAATGTATGTGCGTGACAACCCGGAGCGGCTATGTAGGAACACTCATATCTGTGTGCGTGTAATTATACCAGTTTTTGAAATGAACTTCCTATATTTTTTTTATTACTTTTACAAATCAAATTGGTTGGCTTTTTTTTAAACTTTGGTAATTAAATAGTTGGAACGTATATTATTTTAAATATTCAGGTACAATCAATCAAAGTTACATAAGAACAATCAAATTCAAATTTATATTCATGTTAGTAAATGACATCCATGATATTTGTGAAAGAGCTATTAGAGCTAATGTGCCTATGGTCACAACTGTTGGTGTTACAATAATATGGTGGAATGTAAACTGATGCATCTAAAATACAATGTTAGACTAACAATGTGAATTAAACATATAACCTTAGCAAAACTTATTCTGCACTAGTTTTTAATATTGCCGTTTAGTTTTCAAATATCGAGAATTAGTTCCTAAAACAGTACCTGCTCAAAGCTTATTCAAAGACACGAACAACTCGAGAGACTCGAACTCAAAACAATTTTTCTCAAGAACGGCTCACATCTAAATAGCTATTCACAGTTTTTTTCGTTGTGCATCAAATTCTAATAGTTTGATAATCAATAGAATCCCATTTCATTTTTTCGGTTTTTACGACCAGCTCGATCCGTGACAATATCAGGGAATTTCCCTGTTAGTTTTGCAGTGCTACCAACTTGCGTGTAGTGCAGTGCAAGTAGAACAAACACATAACTTGTGCGGGCAGCACTCAATTTTCCGAAATGTGGTACAATTTTGAATTATTATAGATTGTAGAACGTTTCTCGTGCTACGTATTATACAACCTATACCTACGATTTAACGTGACGGAATCGAGTTTTAGATTTTAGAAGTGCCTAAACGCTTTGCATTTTAGGCATGCTAGGTATTTCACGCTTATCTAAACTTATTTCATTTTACTGTCAGACATCAGGCGTTGGAGCGCTAGGCCCCCAATTCCCGGGGCCAGTAGCATTTGCTACTCTTGCTACGTGGCTAATCCGTTACTATATATATATATATATATATATATATATATATATATATATATATATATATATATATATATATATATATATATATATACATATACCGGATGTCGTAACAAGGTGGCTCGCCCCTATAACTTTTTTGTTTTCGAAGATAATTGAATGAAATTTGGATGATCTGTTCAACATATAAAACTACATTTTTTGACAAGCCACTCAACTTCATGCAAATTCCGGATTCACCAGAAGTGACATAGCTTTCGATTTTTGAATGGGACATCTGTTATATTTTCAATTTTTTGTCGCCATATGGAATTTAGAATACAACCATCAGGCCCGTATCCAGAAATTCGTTCCGAGGGGGGGGCTCAAAGACGAAAATCACTCAAAAATGTGGACTTATTTGAATAAATTCAGGGTAAGGCGAATCACACATCAATCTCAAATCAGTACGTGACGTTTAATCTATTATTGTTTATTGTGCAAGAAAAAGATGCAGTACAAGGTGTAGAATAAACAGCTACTATGATGTTTTAAAGAAGTTCCAGCATTTTTAATGTCTAACAAAAAATACTTGTTAATAGTAAAATTTAGATCAGAACTCATTTTTCAATAGAACACACACCTTAAAATAGTAATTTCCTCGATTTTTTCTTCGCCAAGCGGTCGAGGACTTCCTCCGGATCAACAACAGTATTCCAGGAATTGACATCATGGCGAGTGCACTTAGCCTGTCGTAGCCCATCACACTACGAGGTAGAGTTTTTATCCTCTTCATTGTCGAAAACGATCTTTCGACACTAGCCGTTGTGACTGGAAGAGTAGCCATAACCTTGAGAAGAAGATTGATCCCGCGAAAAAATGTTCTGTCACAATACTCCAACAGTTTCAAAATTTCGGGCCCCTCCCCTGGATACGTGCCTGACAACCATGTATCATTCGTTACTGTTTGTAACCGTTCTTCGATTTTTTTTGCCGAAATAAGTTTTTATTCCAGCGGGCTATGGATAGAGTGCGGTATCGAATTAATGGTAGTGAAATACTCTGCATTCCTAACCCAACGAGCCACCATGTGGCCATTTGAAAAATAATAGTTATAAAAATTTTAAAATCAAACGTCATGAAGATGAACAATTTCATGACAACATGATGAAAACTGAACCGAACATAACTTACATATGGCAAAACTGAATAAAACAGCAAAAAGGACATAATGAGCAACTACTCTATCACAAAGTTAACTAAAGTTACATTTAAAATAAAACTATGTATACGATGAAGCAAAGAGTTACTGGTAAACTATTATAGATTATAGGTTAAGTCCGCAGAACAAGGACTTAACCTATAATAACTCACCGGTAAACTTTTCTTCGCTCCTACAATAATAGTTCTATTTTAAATGTAACCTTTGTTAATTTTTTTGATAACTTAGTTGTTCCTTATGTCATTTTTGCTTCTTCATTTACTTTTGTCAGATGTAAATTATGATCTGTTCTTTTTTTATCATGGAATACATTTCTATGTGTTTTCAGTATTTTTGACGAAGGACTGCATTTTTTGTCCGACATATAGGACTTTTGACGATTATTCGTTTTTAATAATTGCCCTTGCGGAGAACACAAATTTTGAGGAAACTCTCCTTGGTCCTATATAACAATATATATAGGTATATATATATATATATATATATATATATATATATATATATATATATATATATATATATATATATATATATATATATATATATATATATATATATATATATATATATATATATATATGTATGTATGTATATATATCAGACATCAAAATATTTCAAGAACCAGGGGGTATAAAAGGATACACACACATTTTATACAGTGCAATAGAGTCTATTATTTTCTGTGAGAAAACGAGGGAAAACAACATTGAAAGGTTCAGCCTATAAAACGTACAGGAATAGGTTTCTGTCACAGCTCAGCCTTACTTCAGATGTTGATTAATTTTCTTTTTTTTTTCAAGGCAATTAATTTATATGTATGATACTGGGCACTTAAAAAAGTTATGTGAACATTTGTTAGTCATTAGTAAAGTGATATAGAAACCTTGGATTAAGGTTAATAAAGACATAAAAAGCAGGAAATTCGATGCATTTAACATCCACATTAAATGTTGGATTATCACTTATATACCTATTAATTATTTTCCTGAGGGAAATTTTAACAACGTTAATCAAAGCTTTCAAGTGTACTTTATATTCTCATACTCTACTGTTGAAGAGTAGACATCTTCATGTCAGGAAATATTTGTTCCCGGAACGGCATTCTATATTCTCGATCTAAACAGTGAATTATTGGTTCCCACTATCTTTAGCGGAGGGCGCTATAGGTTGTTATTCACATTGTAGATCAGCCGCGACTTGTGTTGGGGAACAATGAGAAGTACACTGAAAATAATAATCCGGAAGATAACTATATTATACCAAGAGTTGTGGTCAAATAGGCGCCAATCACTAGATTTATTAAATACTACCACTACAAAATAGTATGATCCAAGCAATAATAAATACTGAAGCTTAAAGTATCAAGCACTTTTCCTGTTTGGTTAATATTTACCACTACAAACAAGTAACTCCCACTTGTCGATTTGTTCTTATTTATCGGTGCCATGGAATACTACATAACAAAATAAGGGTATTGCCTAGCATTTATATGACAATGTATATTACTACCTTTCTATTTTTATCCATAAATCTATGGTTATTATTTATCTGCACTGATATAATATTAGAGATTTTTGCAGGTTCATTACAACTTCACTAAATGAGTATTTCATACGTACTTATATGTTGTTTTACGGAAACATAACCAAGTGTAATTATGGAATAAAAGTAAGACGATGTTTACAGGCTGGTTTATTGAACTATAGTAATCAATATATAGGGTGTTTGGAAATTAATTCATTCGATACTCTGAAGTCCTGTCCCAAAGATTTAGAACTTTCGTCAAGGTTCACAATTGTACTTTAGCCAGTTGCTTTCTTCTTCAAGTTGTTCATCTACTATATCTGAAAAATACAAAAGACTAAGGTTTCCACACAATTCCACAGAAACAAGGTGTTGACTTACCAGAAATATCAATATTATGAACTATACAATCAACCCATCGCTTTTTTCTTTTACTGTAATTTTCAAAGAAATATATTTCTTCCTAGTGTTAAAATATTTGTTCCAGAGTTTTCCATGAGTGAACTTTTGGCTTTCCATGTTGTCAGTATAAGCTTTACATTCTAGGTATCTATTCGTAAACATTGAAATTGGAACAGTAGTGCAAAATTAAAACAATGAGAATGGATGCACAAATCACGAACGGCAATACGGAAAACAACAATGATAAAAATGGCAACACATTGGAAGCTGGATCGTCGCGTGCTTGTTACTTCGGAATCTTTCGGCTTTTTTACTACTCTTTGTTGTGGTAAGTCTTGACATAACAGGAACTAATCTCATACGTGATATCATTTGTAGTGGTAAATAGAAATATTGAATAAGCTGTATTCACCCTGAACCTCATACCACTACAGGTGAGATATATAATAATTACCTGTTATTGAACATTTCAACTGATGAAGTAGTCGATATTAATTGAAGCTATCATCCTTCGGATGTGGTATGTAATAGATTTGTCGTGATATAGAGCACTCACAAAAGCAGTATCACTGATAAGATCGAAACAGCAGTATCCAGATCTTGAGTCGGGATAACTCGGGGAATGCAGATTTCGCGCCCCGAAATGAATGTAACCAGATCTCTTGTAAGCAAGTTTTTTTGATAATTTTGAATTACTGAATAATTTTCACTTTATGTGGTGTATAAAATTATTCATTTCGAGTATTATATCAATCATTCTTATATAAAGATCTTAGTATTTATCTGAAGCAATTAGTGTTTCATATGTTCTTCTACTTTCTCCCAAAAATAAAGAAGAACAATGTGAGTTTGGATTCAAATATTAACTAAAATAGCAATTGAAATATCTAGTGAAATATTATAACATTAAACGAATAAAATCCTATCATAGCGTTTGAAATGTTTCCTATTCTTAAAATAAAAAGTTATAAAATATCATTAATGAAGAAACAATGTGAAACAATTTTCACGATACAATTCAAAAAAAGATGTACAATTGCATGAGACTCGTTTCGATTATCTGGGTCTTCTACAGATTCTAATTGTCCATTGACAAATTTCTTAAGAAATTATGGTAAACTTTTTAGGTATCTGAAACATATGGGTATGAGTAGGTACAACAAATTAGAGAGTTTGTGAAATTCTGTAGTTAACTGCTAGTTATCAGATATTCGCCGGAAGCTGAACAAATTAAGTAGTGGAATTTATGTCAAGTTAATTTGGTTTTTCAATGAAATATCCTTGGTAGTTTAGGAGATAGATTATTGGAGCAACTGTGTCATATAGAGACTCAAGTAAAGAATTAATGATACCTATACCTATACCTATACCTATACCTATACATATATATATATATATATATATATATATATATATATATATATATATATATATATATATATATATATATATATATTATATATATATATATATATATATATATATATATATATATATATATATATATATATATATATTATCTCTTGACAATTATTAGCAATAACAGGCTTATTGAATCTCAAAAAACTCGATTTTATTAAAAAGTTGACGTTTCGCCACGACATTCGTGGCTTTATCAAAACTTAATAAAATCGAGTTTTTATTGCAAATAGAACAGTTATTTCAATGAGAGAAATATATTCGAAAGTAAAAGACAAAATTCCTATTTCATCACTCACAAATGTTGTTTATAATATCCCTTGTCATGATTGTGATAAGAATTATACTGGCCAAACAAAAAGAATATTAAAAGACAGAATCACTTCTCATAAGAGTGATAGTAGATTACACCCTGAGAGATGTGCTTTAGCTAAACATGTCAATGATTGTGACCACCATATGAACTACCTTTCAACAACTGTTCTTGCAAGAGAATCACATCTTTCAAAAAGATCTTTTTTAGAAATGGCCTTTATTTATCAAGACAAGAATTCCATCAATAAAAAAACAGATATAAGCCATTTGAGTGAAATTTATTCTTTTTTACTTTCACTTGATATGAAATAACACTAAATTAAATTAATTTAACGTAACGAAATAATGTCAAACTTCAATTTGAAAATAAAAAAATGAGTGACACCGATTTGTCATTTCGTTCAGAAATTTAATTATAACTTCAAAAATGTATCTGATTATTTAACGAATAGCATAATTTTAATGTTTCTTATATCGTATTATCACAACATATGTAATCATCCTCACGATAGATTCTCCCTGATGATGGAATAAACAATTCCGAAAGCTTGGAAAAACTTCAAAGAGTTTCATGTTACATTGCTGCAGTTCCTACAAATAGTTTTTCTCTAAACTAGTCAGCGACTACTCTCCTCTTATATATATATATATATATATATATATATATATATATATATATATATATATATATATATATATATATATATATATATATATATATATATATATATATATATATATATATATATATATATATATATATATATATATATATATATTATTTTCAAGATTTGTCAGAGTCATATTCACCAAATTTCTTTTGGGCAAAAGTCTGTTATTTAAACAAATAATAAGAAGATATAAGAAGATAAGAAGCAATGAAAAGTTGATTTCTCTGCAACAGTTACTAAGCAAATTGGGAAAAATTATCGGCCTATAGGATTTCAAGCTTAATAGCATCAACAGCTTTAGCAGATTCAACTGAATTATCTTGGGGTAAATTTCGGAATATTTTATGCGTGAATCGCATAATTTTTTTATATACTGTATATGTTTAAACGAAATAAATTTCCTAGGCCCTTGAATATCTGAAATAACGCTCTAGGGTAATAGGTATCTTGTACACAGGGTGTAGAAAAACAACGTTTCAATCCTTTGGGGGCTGATTATAGACCCCAAAATGAGTAAAAAATTTTATATAAACATGGAGAGCCGTTTTGGAGATATAAGCGATTTTCGGTTTTTCAAAATAACTACCATCAGCGTGATCAAATACGATATTCGATTTATTTTCATCTTTCAGATGTCTTGTTTATTGAACTAAAATGTTTTTCAGTCGGTTCATGAAAAAAATCACAGCTGGCATCAAACATTTGCTTTTCACATGACATTTACGTATTGAGTATTTTGCATCCGATTCGGGTTGTTCACTTTCTTTCACTTTGTTGTTATGAAAAAGTTATTATTCCTGAATTTGAAATGCCTAATTCTAATAGTTATTGCTGTTAGGGAACATGTAGAAGAGTTGTAACAGCGGATTGAACTATCCTGTCAAACGATCCGAATACAACCAGGTCTTTTCGAAAGAGTACGTAATTTCTTCATGCGATGATGTACTTCCTGCATTGAAATGGACGGTGGTCATATGGAACATCTTCTGTAAAATACTAGAATTCAAAAATAAATCGAATATTTTCTGTAATTTATCGTATTTGGTTGCGCTAGTAGTTCATATTTTGAAAACAGAAAATCGCTCATATCTCCAAAACGGCTCATTTGCGGACCCATGTTTATACGAAACTTTTTACTTATTTTGAGGTCTAGAGTTAACTCCCAAAATATTGAAACGTTGTTTTTTAGCACCCGGTATAATTGACTTTGACATAAGGGGGCATCATTTTGGCGATTTTTTGACTCCCCCTCCCCCCATTGGTGAGATGTTGTGCGTTCTTGCTCGACCCCCTCTACACCCCCCCCATTGGTGAGATCTTGCTCGATCCCCTCCCCCGAATCTCACGTGAAGTGTTCTAAAATGCATTTTTGTTAAATGAATGAGATCATCTGTGCTAATTCTATTAGTTCAAGTAAATCAGTAATATTTTATAAAAATGTGAAAAAAATTAAGTTAATAAAAAAACAATGGTTGTAATAAGTCACAGTTTTTTTCAGTGAAAATTATTAGTGCATCGTATGTTCATTATAAAAGGTTATGGCATTATTTTTTTATGAATGATATTCACATTGTACCTACGGTATATGAATAAGAAATATTTACTCCACAAAAAGTATTTACTGTTAATAAATATTTATCAATAGTTAACGAATAATGTTAGAAAAATACATTTTCATATTTAGTAATAAATGAATAAAATATTTACAACCAAATGAATTTATTTATATTTAATAAATTCTTCCATCAGTGCATAATCAAACCCCGATGAATATTTTTATGAAAGTTATACCTATATTTTAGTAGAGAAACATTTTTTAATTAAATTAATCCAGCTTTCTCGAAGTTTTATACTGTTTCTTGCGAAAAAAAAATAACATGATTTTTTATGAGACCACCCACTCCCCCACGTGAGATTGGGTGAGATTTTCCTCGACCACCTCCCCCCCCCCCTTATCACCTCACGTAATCAATGGATGTCCCCTAATTCCATTATTTGTCAAATAATATACCAGTCGGACATTAAATATAAAATTTACAATTCTGGCTTCATATCTGGTACTACTGATTGGTAGGTACCACAGCATGCCATAAACACTATTCCCACACAGGTCCCAACTGATGTGTGCGCCAAAGAACGAGTAAAACTTGAAAACTCACCCAGATATACATCTCCATCCTCTCTAGGTAGGCCGGATTGTATCGGTCTACACCTCTTAGGATCGCCAATCCGATACTCGGAAAGGTACTTCGAAGGTGCCATGGGCGAAACTAGTGGAACATTTAGGTGACGCCCGGATTTATGAGATTTTCTTCTTGGTTCTCGTTTTTTTGGTAGGAAATTGGCTCCATCTTTATTGGACGGTGGGTGCAGTTTTGTACGTGTTGTAGAGATTTCCTCGCAGATGGTAGTACCGGTGCTGTCCTACGAAGTAGCGTACCTAATGATGTGAGGATATAGATAATTTTCCTTGTTTAGATCAATTTAATTATATCATATATATATGCATAATTGTTTATCTCAATACGCTTTTGCTATATTTTTATTTTTTTCAAGGTAACAAAAATATGTAGGTATTCATATATATTATATATATATATATATATATATATATATATATATATATATATATATATTATTATATGGTTGATGGCATCCGTCATTACTACGTGATAATTTAACATCGTCCAGCAAGATATCTTTTGCATTATGCTTGAGTTTAAAATTTCTAATGATTCTTAGTAAGTAAGTTTGTTCTCTTTTGGTAATTTGTGCATAATTTGAGAATTATCTATTTGTTGAAATGGGTGGTGGTTTTCACGGCAATGATTTGAAAACGTTGAATTCGTTTTATTTTTCGGCAAAGATTGTTGGTGTTCTTTAAATCTTGTCTTGAACGATCGAGCAGTCTGACCTACATATATACACTCCTTTACATACAGGACAAATCAACCTATAAACCTATTAGCCCTTCTAGAAATGTGTTCCTATTGTCTATTTAGGTACCTGCAATAATTCTTTCCCAACCGTGAGCGCAAATCTATAATTATTTATTCAGTTCTTAACTCAATCTGCCCTATGATAGTCTAGTGACCGAAATTGCAATCGCAGTGTTATAGTTTTCAAAGTATTTTTTTGATAATAAACGTAGTGAATTCAAATTTAGTTTTTGTTCATCATATATATATATATATATATATATATATATATATATATATATATATATATATATATATATATATATATATATATATATATATATATATATATATATATATATATATATAGTGTTAGTAGCCGTACTGCCTCGAGAAAAAAAGTAGGTATTAAAGTAAGGATATAAATTGGGTATAATAGCAAGCAAAAAAGTGTACTTTTTTAACACTATATTTTCGATATTTCGACAGTGATTACTGTCATCTTTAGGGGATCTACAAAAATAAGCAAAAGATATCACAGAACGGTATACAACGACCAACAGTAACAATAGGTACTTACTGTGTCTTTGAGAATGATTTAGATGTAATGATCTAGATACAACATTATCGATTTAGATATAACATCATTGATTGAAAACAATAATAAATGATGGTATATCTAAATCGATAATGTTTTATCTCGATCATTACATTAATCATCCGTGAAGGTTGAGAACCACTGCTCTTAGCTCTATATACTTAACCTGCAAAAAATTCCAAAAGAATGAATTTCGAATATGTTAGGTATTCAAAATCAATTTTCACATATATTTTGCCTCCAATTTATAAAAGTTCCTCGGAAAAGGCAGAAAATGAAAAAATTTATTCCACGTGCTTCTAATAAATTCAGTATATAGCCTTTCTTCTCTGTATGTACCTACCTAATATTTCGAATTCGTCATTGATGCTCTGGTTAATGGTTATGTACCAGCAGGTGTGACGAATATGTCGAATCTGTTTTTTCCTTATCGTAACTTCTTTTATGTGCACATATTCTAACTTTGTAGTTTCTGCCGGTATGGTCAATATATATCATAGGACATGAACCCCAAGTTACCTTATAAATACCTGATTTATTATGAGGTGTAGTTTTATCTTTCGAGTTTCTAATATGTTCACCTACCTACCTATGTATATATATATATATATATATATATATATATATATATATATATATGTATATATATTATTACATATATATATATATATATATATATATATTATATAATATGTATGTATATATATATATATATATATATATATATATATATATATATGTATATATATATATATATATATATATATATATATATATATATATATATATATATATATATATATATATATATATATATATATATGTTCATATGTATGTATGTATTTTAGCGTTGTTATGGTTATTAACGTAACAAGGCCGATATGTAGCAAATAACGGATGAGGTTGGATATTGTAATCCGAGGCGCAGCCGAGGATTATAACTAACCGAATCCGTTATTTACGTATAGGCCGTGTGTCGTTAAAAATTTTTCGTAATTCCGTTGAAAGATTACATTTTGATTCCGAAGAAAGAAAAAACCCCGTACCTCGCAATTCTAAAGAAAAATCCCAACGTCGTGCACTCTGTTGTCATTGAACAGTTTGACAGTTTTATAAACAACGTCAGTTTTTTGTGCTCTCAAGTTCGCTTTAACGACGACCATGGATGAAATTGAGGAACAAAATCAAATTCCTTTAGAAATATTGGGAGAATCATTTGCAGTGCAGCGAGTGTTGATTAACTGCCGAAAATAACTCAAGAGCGATATCAAAAAGAATATGAAAATTTTGAAATGTGGCGTAAAAGCAAGAATCTAAAGGTGGTTAATGAAGATGTATTATTAGCCTATGCGAAATGAAAATCAGAGGTTTATTCTCCCAACTCGCTGTGGACCAAGATTTCAATGTTGTTATTGTAAGCAGAATGATGTTTTGAAATAAATATTTGAACAAGTGATTTCTTAACGGCCGGCGGCCGTTAACACTGACTTTTCAATTGTCATCTGAATACCGTTAAATCAAAATAACAGTATGGGATTACGAAAACACAATAAAGGCCGCAATTTTGAAGCAATAGGGTTGAAAGTTTGTTAATAAGTAGTTTTGTATGATATCTTGGATGGAATTGGTTTTGGTTCGAATTGGTTGGGGGGTTGACCCCCCTAGGGGAGAAATATATATTGTTTACACGATAAAAGGCGCAATTAACAAGCAATAGGGTTGAAAGTTTGTAAATATGTAGCTCCGTATGATATTTTAGGTTAAATTGGTTGGGGAGTGGACCCCCTGCGGGGGAAATAAATCTTATTTCCACGACAGAAGGCGCTATTTTGTGGTAATAGGGTTGAAAGTTTGTATCTAGGTAGTTTTGTATGAGATCTTGGATAGGATTGGTTTTGGTTCAAATTGGTTGGAGGGTTGACACCCCGGGGAAAAAAATAAATCGCAAAGGTCGAAATTTTGGAGTAATAGAGTTGTTGGAAGTGTGTAAGTAGGTAATTTCGAAAGATATCTTGGATGATGTTTGGTTTTGGTTGGAATTGATTTTTGGGTTGACCCCCTGGGGGATGAAATAAATCTTGTTCACATGATAAAGGCCAGGCTTTGAAGCAATATGATTGAAAGTTTGTGAGTAGATAGGTTTTTATGATATATTGGATGGAATTAGTTTTGGTACGAATTAGATAGAAGGCGCAAATTTGGTATCATAGGTTTGAAACTTTGTTGATAGGTAGTTTCGTATATCTTGTATAGCATTCATTTCGAAGTGAATTGGTTGAGGAGTTTGCCCCCAGGAGGAGGAAATGGATCTTGTTCACGCGATAAAGACCGCAATTTTGTAGCAATAGGGTTGAAAGTTTGTAAGTACGTAATTTCTTATGATATATTTGATGCGATTAGTTTTGGAAAAAATTGGTTGGAGTTTTGACCCCCAGGAAGGAAATAATTATTGTTTACACATTAGGGGGCAATCCATTTTGGGATTTGGAATAAAAATCATGAATTAATGAATAATAAAGTATAAACTTTAAAATAAAAACACTTGGCTTATGTTTCACAATAAAAAATATTTAGATACTGTATTTAGCAGTAACAAAAATTCGACATGTTTCGAGTTATGAACTCATTATCAAGACTGACTACAGGAGAGTATTACATCCTATATTATAAGACAGACAGAAGCAAAGGTGATAAATGAAAATCAATTTGTTTGTTTACAAGGGGTAATTGGCTATTATGGGCGGAACTTATTTCGAGAATTTCAAGAAGGTCAAGGCGTTTACCCTTTTTACCTGAATGTAACAATTTGGTTTTGTTGAAATATAGGAAGTGATTGAATTTTATACAATGTTATCAGAGAAGCCAGTGGTATTTTTGTTTTGTAAAATTGACTTTTCATGTTCTTCAACACGAATATTTATATTCCTTCCTGTCTGTCCAATATAGAAAGCAGGACATTCGTCGCAAAATATTTTGTAAATACCACTGTTTTCTCCGATGTTAGATTTTTCTTTATTATTGACCAAGAATGACTTCAAGTTTCTTTTATTTGTACAAATTGTTTTGACGTTATTTTTCGATAGTCTGTTATGTAGATGATATTTTTTGTATTTGGACCGGTACAGATAGGCAGTTAGATAATTTCCTTAAATATATAAAACTTTCTACAACTCGATTCGATTTACAAAAGAAGTAGAAAACGAAAACGGTACCTTGAATTTCTTAGACGTTCAGATTGCTAGGAATTTGAATTCTCCTACTTTCAACATTTATAGAAAACCAACCTTCACAGATACTTTAATTCACAGCGACTGTAACAAACACATTCAAATAAAACTCCGTGCTTTTCATTAGTTCATACATAGGTTGTTCACGATTCCATTATCGGAAACAAATTTTCAAACTGAAGTTAATACAATTAAATTATTAGCCATCAATAACGGTTACATTGAAAGTCTTATCGACAAGCTCATTGGGAAAAAACGATTAAAGTATCTGTTGCATTCAATATACCCCACGCAAACTATTAATGAAGAACAAAAATACTTCCCAATAAATTATGTGCCTAATTTGAGTAGCAAAATTTGTAACAGACCATCGAAAAATAACGTTAAAACAATTTGTACAAATAAAAGAAACTTGAAGTCATTCTTGGTCAATAATAAAGAAAAATCTAACATCGGAGAAAACAGTGGTATTTACAAAATATTTTGCGACGAATGTCCTGCTTTCTATATTGGACAGACAGGAAGGAATATAAATATTCGTGTTGAAGAACATAAAAAGTCAATTTTACAAAACGAAAATACCACTGGCTTCTCTGAACATTGTATAAAATTCAATCACTTCCTGGATTTCAACAAAACCACGTAACAAGGGTAAACGCCTTGACCTTCTTGAAATTCTCGAAATAAGTTCCGCCCATAATAGTCAATTACCCCTTGTAAACCAACAAATTGATTTTCAGGTATCACCTTTGCTTTTGTCTGTTTTATAAATTACGATGCAATACTCTCCTGTAGTCAGTCTTGATAATGAATTCATAACTCGAAACATGTCGACTTTTCGTTACTGCTAAATACAGTATTTAAATATTTTCTATATTGTGAAACACAAGCCAAGTGTTTTTATTTTAAAGTTTATACTTTATTCTTTATGATGTTTCACCAAGTGATGTGCGAGAATTCAATCTCAGTAATTAGAATATGATTTTTCAAACTGGATACGCTATGAAAACCTGCTTTTCTAATGCAGCTCGCTGCGATAGAGTTTTTCATGAGTTTCAAAGCTCATCAGATTACAATTAGGCCAAGCTACAGAGATTTTTTCATGTAAAAAGTGTTAGAAGAAAACCAGCTCCGCCATTGTGTGTAAAATAGTTCCACATGATATAGTGATATATTTTTCACTCGACTTTATTATTTATATCTGTGTTATTAACAATTTTATGCAAAAAATCGCGTTTTTTTTTTAGTTTTTTGCTGATAAAATTGAAACTATCAGAGTAATCGTGATTGTGTAAATAGACTTATTGTAGAAAATGAAAAGACGAAAAAAATGAGAGGTCGGACGACTCGATCAGACCCTTAGTCTAAGGGAAAATTGGAAAAAACCGTCCAAAATGCAGTTTTTTTCAAAAGTTCATAACTTGGTTGTCTTTTGAGTTGTAGCGTAGATACTCCGGCTAGTATTATTCATCACTATAAACTTCATTTGTGCGAAGAGCAGGAACTGTCCGATGCATAGTTTTTGATCTGTGGCCATTTGATTATGTTACTATGCAATTTTTCAGCAGACCTGAATGCGACAGATATGGTCTGATTTCAATTTGCTAAAAAGATTTCGAAAGTAGAATTCTCATAGTTCAAAACATTCATCTTGGTTTTCCATAAAAACGCTGAGAAATATGTTAAAAATAAAGCTGAACATGACGAAAAACGGCCGAGCGCGTCAGAGTAGTTGAAGAGTGGGGGTAGAGCAGCAGGCAAGGAGAAGTATGACATTCGAAAGCGTCGGCAATTTGAACGTGACAGTAATTTCTAAACGTTGTCAGATAATAATTGTAAACCCCCATTCTTCAACTACTCTCACGCGCTCGGACGTTTTTTGTCATGTTCAGCTTTATTTTTAACATATTTCTCAGCGTTTTTATGAAAAACCAAGATAAACGTTTTGAACTATGAGAATTCTACTTTTAAAATCTTTTTAGTAAATTGAAATCGGACCATACCTGTCGCATTCAGGTCTGCTGGAAAATTGCATAGTAACATAATCAAATGGCCACAGATCAAAAACTATGCATCGGACAGTTTCTGATCTTCTCACAAATGAAGTTTATATCAATAGCTAATACCGGCTTGAGGATCTACGCTACAACTCAAAAAATAACCGAGTTATAAACTTTTGAAAATTCTGCATTTTGGCCGGTTTTTTCCAATTTTCCCTTAGACTGAGGGTCTGATTGAGTCGTCCGACCTCTCATTTTTTTCGTATTTTCATTTTCTACAATAAGTCTATTGACATCATCACGATTACTCTGATAGTTTCAATTTTATAAGCAAAAAACTAAAAAAAAACGCAATTTTTTGCATAAAATTGTTAATAACAAAGTTATAAATAATAAAGTCGAGTGAAAAGCATATCACTATATCATGTGGAACTATTTGACAAACAATGGCGGAGCTGGTTTTCTTCTAACACTTTTTGCACAAAATGCTCACTCTAAATCTCTGTAGCTTGGCCTAAATAGGCATATAATCGTAGAAAGGCTATAATAGTATATTATTCAACGAGCACAAAATGATTGCTATTTTTCACGAGGGTGAATTTTGCGACACGAGCTGCAAGCGAGTGTCGCAATTCACCCGAGTGAAAAATTGTAATTTTGTGCGAGTAGAATACTATACTTTGTCCACGACTTCCTCGGAAAAATTAGTAATAATTTGCATTTTCAACAATAAAAATAGTTATCAAAAGCGTTGACATAACATTTTCTGTGTTCAATGAAAACTGCATACTCACGTAAACGTCAACTATTTCACTTGACATCGATTCCATTCCTTTCTTTCACTCTGATAAAAATGAAATAGATAATTTATTAGAGTAAATATCCAATAAGTTGGGCATTATATTAAATATTAGTTTAATAATTTGCCTAAAAGTTATCTTAGTTACATAAAACCTAAAAATCTAATAACAATACTATCCAAACGATGTGAATGATTGTCTCAAGTTTGGACATACGTTTTGAGTGTGACGTCATGCAGTGTATAATAAACCATTATTCAATAGTAGTGAATAATAGGTATAATTATACTTCAGGAAGCACACGTATAATGAATGATTTATAGTACAGTCGTGGACAAACGTTATTTATTATAGGAGCACTTGAAATTGATATTAGAAAAAGTTCTAATAATCTATTGAATGATTAATAAGATAAAAATAATTTTACGTTTTATATTACGTTCAGGTTTCCCCTCCTCATTTTTATTTCCCATTTCTTTATTTTTAAGATATTCAATTTGTGAAGTTAGTTTGAATTACATTAATAAAGTGAAAAATCATAAAGTTTCATTAACATTATTGTCATGGATTTTCACCAATTATCTGCCCAATAAATTGGTTATTGAATATTTCGTTAGAGTCGATTCGATAAAAAATATAACCTGCGAATATTTTAATTTTACATTCCGATTAACATTTTTCAATTAAATCTCGGACATTATTCCTCCAACAAGTTTGACTTGATATATCTCGTTGCGTGGGACGCAATGCCAATGTTGGTGTTCGAAGCTATTACTCAAGTTTTGTTTTTGTTATTAACAAGTAGCACCTGTAATTAATAATATTGCCGGACTGTCAGAAATTCATTTAGCGCGAATTAGAAATTATAATCGCTTAGATTATGATAAATTAGCATCTATTAGATATTTAGTAGAGGGATTATAGTTACAGATAAGCTCCGGTTCATTAAGCACCAGTTTTTAGTTGTCTATTACTTGAATAATTACTGAAAGAGATCACCATGAAGTGAGCAAATGTGTACAATGACTGGAAATGGGCTTGTTAAAAATGAAATATTTCTTCGGTTTTTATTAGTAGGTTTTCACTTTGAAAACCTACTTATTAAAATGGTTGCGATTAGCAAAGTTGAACCTAGGACCAGGATAGCTTTTCGTTTCATGACTTTTTATCATGCTTGGCACCAAAAACTCAATTTCGACTCTCTCTCTCTCTCTCTCTCTCTATATATATATATATATATATATACATATATATATATATATATATATATATATATATATATATATATATATATATATATATAATATATATATATATATTTTATAATATATATAGTATATATACATATATATAATATATATATATATATATATATATATATATATATATATATATATATATATATAATATATATATATATATATTATATATATATATATATATATTATATATATATATATATATATACATATATATATATATATATATATTATATATATATATATATATATATATATATATATATATATATATCTATATATATATATACAAGCGAAAAAATGTTTTACTTGCATAAGCCTGTTAATTTCTAAACTTTCAACAAATTCATTGTGATTCCTTTGTTGCAAGTATGTAGGACCTTGATGATGGAAAAAGCTCGGGGAATCATTGAATTGCTAGTTCGTGATTTATATGTTTGAAAGATGTATTACGATGTTTTGATATTGTCAAATCCAGAAAATTCATGTAACTACATAAATTTTCTGGATTTAACAATATAAAAACAACATAATTAACATTCATTTAATATCTAAGTATAGAAAAGACACACTCACATATGCAATTATTCCAATGAAATCTCTCGACAATATAAATCAAAAACTAGCAGCCTATAATTCAATGATTCACCGAGCTTTTTCCATCCCTCTATCAGATGCAGATTTCAATATAGATATTAGTACAAAACAAATAGCTTTAAATAACAATATTTCTATACATTTCTGAAACAGAAGTATCAATGGTAAAGTGCAGAAACAACCGTCCCGGTTACCATACTCCATAATGGAAAACCAAGAAAGAAAATAAGTCAGTATTAGTTATATTTACCAATTATCGAATATTTGCAATTATTTTTCGAAATTTAATATAATAACGTCCTTTTCAAGTGGGTTGAACATGAGGACACTATTATTTAAAGCCAAACAAAAAACAGAGAAATATAAAAAATCTGAGGTTTATAGAATTGAATACCCAATGGTCTACGTTGAACAAACGAAATTTAAGATCACGTTTTAAAGAACATATTTCTCCCGATAGTTAATCTGCGATATTTAAATACAATGAAACTACAAATTCTGAAATTACAATAGAAGACCTCAAAATCCTTACATATTTGCAATAAAGGAATCACAATGAATTTGTCGAAAAGTTTGGAAATTAACAAGCTTAAAAAAACTACACTGTAAATAACCAATTAGACCTCAATTGCTCACCACTTCTGAATATTTAAGGGCTAGATATAAATAGTTTTTACCTGATATGTCTACATTTATACATGACGATAATCTTATAGTAGAAACAGGTTGTATATTTTATCATATTATGTGAAAATTGACGAAAATCATTTTTAATTTCAGTTTATTTGAAATGAAATTGCATAAAATAGATAGTTCAACAGTATCGTTAATTTTGAGTAATGGTTATAATGATGATTATTATATCAGAAGTGGGATTATTGTTATAACATTTTGGCAACTGTTTGGTTAGTTTGTGGGCATTCACCGATGATAGCATAATTACAGAGAATGAAATAAGTTTAGATTCATCAATTAATCATATATATTTTATCGATATAATGAAAAACTCATAAGCTTTAACCACTTAACATGAAGAGGGTAAATATGTTCTGAAGGTACATATCAAGCAATTTTATAAAACTGAGTATTCAATTTTATATATTTTGAAAATTTATTGACTTCTATCAAGAATGCATTGGGTATTAAATTGTATAATTTTTGAAAATTCATTTTCCTACAATGAGACTATATAAATAGTTTTACACTTTAAACGTTCAATGAAAATTTATTTTTATCTCTCTTTCATATTGTCCGGAGTGAACAATTTTTCTTCAACATAATTAGCTATGTTTATTATATATTATGCCATACCATGGGGTTTGAAATTGTTACATAAGCTTAAAATCAAGTATTGTTATTATTAAAAAATATAATCCAAGAAGTATATGATTGAAGCTATATTGAAGAAATGGGCCATTCTTCAATATAGCTTCAATCAAATATTCATTAGATTCCATACAGACCCAGCATGCTCATTTCGACATACCAAGTAATACAAAACATACTCCTCATATTTTTTATGGCATGGAAATAAACTTTTATTAGTAGACAGTCTATTATTCACCGTCCATTTTCATGAATCTTACTCAGGAAAGGGCAATTTTCTTTACGAAACATATCCTTTGAGGAATAAGGTCGGAAAGTGCGAAATTATAACATTACAAACATGAGTTTGACATTACCATGAAGGAAATATTAAAGTTACAGCTGGACTAGCAGGTTTGTATTTTTCATTTTATAAATGTACATTCAGAGACAGTTTTTTTATATATATGTATGTAATGAGCATAAAAATTGAATTAAATTGCAAAAAATTCAATTTATTTGAATTGGAAAAAAATTATCAAGAATTAGTGAAGAATTGAATTATACTAAATTGGATGTATAAATCATTGAACATATTCTTGGGAAAATTAGAGAGGAAAATCTAGTTTTCGGCGTTTTTCGACATTCATGACTTCGTCAGCTGTGATTCCAATGACACGATGAATTGCCAGAACAGCCAACCCTTTCAAAAACAAAAAATTAGACAAACATAAGTTTTCAATTTGCAATGAATTTTATATATTCAGAAGGGTCCTTACAAGTCCACTTCTTTTATCGTGCACCTTTGAATCGTTTCTATTCGCTTCAAACGTCGATACCGGCAGCATAGCTAATATTCTGAACAACATATTGATATTCGAAAAAAAAATTTCTAGGAAATCATCAAGCTCTATTATTGAATTTTTAGGCTTAACATCGCCTTTACGAATTAAATATTTCTTCCACACTTTCAAGTTACGAGAACAGCAGGTGTGGCAGTAAAAAATTTTGATAAAACTCATCAGTTTTGATGAATTTATCAACTGCTTTGTCAATTTCGTATAAATCATGCTTGAAAAACATCGATCTGATGCATTGGATTGAAAACATGGAGATGAAAATAGTAACAGGATTTCGCTCGTTGTTGCTATTTTCATCTCCAAGTTTTCAATCCAATGCTTGGCTACGCCGTTCTGATGAAGACCAAAGAGTCCGAAACACGTGTCAACGGCTGCTTTCATATAAGCGGGCTATACCGATAATTCTGCTCTACTATGTATACTATATAATATATATATATATATATATATATATATATACATATATATATATATATATATAATATATATATATATATATATATATATATATATATATATATATATATATTATATATATACATATATATATATATATATATATATTATATATATATATATATATATTATATATATATATATACATTAATATATATATATAAATATATATATATATATATATAAATATATATATATATATATATATATATATATATATATATATATATATGTATATATATATATATATATTTTCAATAAGTGTAACTCAGTTTTATGCTTAAAATCACCTATACCGTCATTTTTTAACAATACATCTGATGCACTTTTGAATCAAAGCATGTGTACGAGTGTGTTATAAATCCTGGTAAAAATAGATTATGTCAATCAAATGAAAAATATTCGGAGTTAGAGTGTCAATAAATCATTGAGAAATTTACTTCATTTCTGTCCTAAGTAGAGAAGATGTAGATTTAACAAAATGTCCACATATTGAATTCGCGGAGTCAGCAAGTTTTTTTTGCACTATACCTTTTCTGCTACAAGATTGAATAACATATAACATTATATAATAATAATAATAGATAATAACTTGGAATTTTCAAAACATGTTTTTGTTAGGTTAACTAATCACGTAATGTTTTTTCGCAATAAGAATAAACGAGTTAAGCATATTAGAGTATAATTTTCTAACATATTACATTATATAGATAATAACATGAAATTTTTAAAACATGTTTTTGTTAGGTTAACTAATCACGTAATGTTTTTCCGCAATAAGAATAAACGAGTTAAGCATATTAGAGTATAATTTTCTAACATATTACATTATATAGATAATAACATGAAATTTTTAAAACATGTTTTTGTTAGGTTAACTAATCACGTAATGTTTTTCCCCAATAAGAATAAACGAGTTAAGCATATTAGAGTATAATTTTCTAACATATTACATTATATAGATAATAACATGAAATTTTTAAAACATGTTTTTGTTAGGTTAACTAATCACGTAATGTTTTTCCGCAATAAGAATAAACGAGTTAAGCATATTAGAGTATAATTTTCTAACATATTACATTATATAGATAATAACATGAAATTTTTAAAACATGTTTTTGTTAGGTTAACTAATCACGTAATGTTTTTCCGCAATAAAAATAAACGAGTTAAGCATATTAAAGTCTAGTTTTCTAACATATTACATTATATAGATAATAGCTTGAAATTTTTAAAACATGTTTTTGTTAGGTTAACTAATCACGTTATGTTTTTCCGCAATAAGAATAAACGAGTTAAGCATATCAAAGGCTAGTTTTCTTTAATCACTTAATGATACTACTATATAAAATTGTTTTTATTTCATCGGACTTTTACAAGTTTTTGTGCGTTCGTTGAAAATCGTACATCAGATGGCACCTTTAAATTAGGGCATGTAAATGCTACCAATTCTGGTAATAGCAGGTTGTCAAATACCGGCATGCCCGACGATTAACCCGATGGGGCCGAGCAGCGTGGCACGCGTGCCAACTACTGCATTCACTCCTATTTTTCATGAATTTTGCTGAGATTTTTTCGAGAGTTGCGTGTCTACGAGTTGTATTAAAAAGTACCGTGTCAACTGTCCCGGGAGTCTTATCGCCGTCGAAATTGTACATACTCACCGACGTGTTATTAATTATAAAACAAAAGTGTGGTGAATTCGTGCAGAAATTATTCTCTATCAATAGGGGTTTATACTTTGAGGGGTTATTCGAGGCAAAGGGGCCGCAAAAATATATACTAATTCCCGATTTCCCAACCAGAGTTAAGGAAGTTCCTACGAAACAATTCCTACTATAGGAAATACCTAAATTCGATACTTACATAAATTGAATTTCACTATATTAAAACAATGGTTAATAATGACAATTTACACATTTATTAAAAGAAATAACGCATGACGCACGTTTCGGTGTAACTTCGCCTTCTTCAGATGCTAATTGCAAACTAACTACGATTCTCTCTTATATCGAAAACATTTTATTAACCATTGTTTTAATATGTTTATTAATTTACACCAAGTATCGGCCCAATCAATCCAAAATTTGAATTTCACCAACCTGAGAAATTCTTAATTAAGAAATACCTTGTTAAAAACTTGATTTGGAAAGTTTTGTACATATAATTGGTACCAATGTTTAATACTAATATGTAAATATGACAAGGATTGTAGAAAGAAGAAAAAACCCATAAAAATATAATAATTTCATTATATTTCTTTGCAATAACCCCAAATTGGATGTGAATGTTGAATATATTTGAATCGGTGATTGCAGAAACAACTTCAGTCAAAAAAAATGCGAAAAATCGTTTTAGATGAAAACAACCTTACAAAGGCAAGATACATGTTGAGTGCAAAAACCACGTTAGTCTGTTGAGTAGTTCCGTAAATATATGACGTCTTTTTCGGTCGTTGAGCGCAGAAATAACATGAGTCAGTGACTGAAGTGGTTTCTGCTCCCACCTCAAGGTCACATAACCAGTCGGTTACCTACACCTTGCCGAGCATGCGCCGTGTGTTTGCCAGAATACATAAACAGGTGGTTCTATCGAAGTATGTTTTGTTGATTGTTTTCAACGTGTTCCAAGTTTGTGGTATTGTGCTTAACGTTTCCTGTTCAATTTTCAATATGTCAGTGAGTGCCTCAAGCAGTGAGAGTGATAATAAAACAGCTCCTAAGAGAAGGAGGAGGAATGACGGAAAATATCGAAGAAACGTCATTCGAACCTCTAAAGTTTGTGGGGTTGAACACATCAACTGGAAAGGACGTCTCATCCCATCTAGAACAACAGGTGCTGCTTGTAACTGTAAATTACAATGCTTTACTAAGTTTAGTGATGATGAAAAATCTGAATTTGTTGCAAATTTGAATCAGTTCAAATCAAAAGACGAGCAGGATATTTTCTTACAACAACTCATTGAAAAACACGCCATTAAGCACCGTAGGCCTCGTTCTGAACAGCCTAGAGAAACAGCAGCCTCTTTCAAATATTTCTTACTATACAGAGGAGAAAGGAAAAAGGTATGTAAGAAAGCTTTTATTTCATTCTACGGCATTACTGAGGGCAGGGTTCGAAGGCTTACTGATCTCCTAATAATGGGAAAATCACCTCACGATAAACGAGGTAAAAATCCCAAGAAAAACACGATTTCTGGCGAAGTTTGTTCTAAAATACATGAGCATATTTCATCATTCCCCACCAAGACTACCCACTATGGCACCAAAGATATCAGTTATCTTGATGCGCGCCTTGATGTAAAAAAAATGCATTCCTTGTTTAAAGAAAAGTATCCTGATTTGGATGTAAAATATGAGTTTTATCTTAATTATTTTCATGAAAACTTTTCATTACGGTTCGGACGTCCACAGGTAGATACCTGCATAAAATGTGAAGAATTAGACGTAAAAATCAAGAGCTCCTCTATTGGTGACGCAGCTAAAAGGGCTGCTCTTGCTGAACTTACTATCCACAAAAGAAGAGCCAAGAAATTTTACAATAAACTTCAAAGCGTCACAAACTTATGTGCAGAACGCGAAGACACAGTCGCGCTTTCATTTGATTTTATGCAAAATCTCCCCCTTCCAGCGATCCCAGTTCAGGATATTTTTTACTTGAGGCAACTTTGGGTGAACTGTTTTGGGATAAAAAACCTAAAAACTGGAAAATCTGAAATATTCCTGTACCACGAAGGAGTAGCCCACAAAGGAGCCAATGATATATGCAGCATGCTACTGAAATACATTGACACTAATATTCCATCAAATGTTAAAAATCTGTACCTCCTTTCCGATGGCGCTTGCGGCCAGAATCGGAATCACACCGTGATAAGATTCTGCCTTGCTCTTACTGATACAGGTCGTTTTGAACAAATTTTTCATTACTTTCCGGTTCGAGGGCATTCATTTCTTCCAAACGATCGAGACTTTGGTACTATGAAGAGGATGATACGTAAGCACGATCGGATATATACACCTGATGAATATGAAGAGTTGTGTGCTCAGTCCAGTAACAAGTTTCACATCACCAAGCTAATCACGACTGACATAAAAGATTTTGGTGGTTGGTGGAAGGAATATTACAAAAAAAACCCAGTTGCCAGAGAATTTCGAGGGAGGAATGTGCCACAAGAAGCAAAAGTCAAGTTTGCTCCCACTCGATATAAAGAGTTGCGCTATAACTCTAAAGAAAAGGGGGTAATCACAGCATACGTTTTCATTGAAGGATTACAAAAGCACAGCTATCATCTGCTGAAACCTGCTTCCCTGAACGTCGATATTGATTTCCCTTCAAGTGTTGCAGCCTACCCAACAGGGAAAGTTCCAATCAACATAAAGAAAATGGAAGACATCAAGAAGATGATTATTCATATTCCTGAAAACTTCAAAGTTTTTTATGATGAATTATTTACCTGGCCAACCACTGCATGTGACAATGATACAATCGTCGAGAATGATTTATTTTAAGAGCGTTTTACTTTGTTATAATCCAGTTTTTTTATGACTTTGCAATATTGAACTTGATTTTTTATATAATATGAAAAAATATAAATTTTTAAGAGAGTTTCACTTTGTTATATTCGTGTTTTATGATGACTTTTCAATATCGAACCTCATTTTTGATGTCATATGAAAAAATATAAATTTTTAAAATTGATGTAAAATAAAAAAAATAAAATGAATATGAAATAAATTAAATTGTAAAAAATGACTAAAAATTGATATAAAATAAATTTTTAATTAAAAAATATAAACTTTTAATGGATGGTTCCCTTTTTCCAAGATTTCACCTGTCTGTAAAAACCAATTGAGTGCAGAAACAGCATATGTCCGAATCAAATTTTAAATTTTCCTGAGCCCAATTTATGTCAAAATTGGGTAATTTTCACATGAAAGCAACATAAAAATATGCATGCTATGACACAGGAAAAAAAAGTTAAAATATTTGAAATTTGGAGGAGTTGTGACGTTTTTTCTCTCTCCTGAAAAATTTGAAATTTGTGACTGAAGAGGTTTCTGCAATCACCGATTCATTTGTCGTGTGGCGTTTATTCTTGTGTTTTCTGGGTTTGTTCATATTGGTCAAAATGGAAGAAAAAAGGAATAGGGGTAAAAATTATACGGAAGAAGAAAAGCTGAAATAGCTGAATTTATCGCAGAGAGACTGATGTGAAATTGTATGCAAAAGAACTTCTGTAATCGATTTTAAAAAAATGTATTTTTTATAACGAAATAAATCAATTTCGTCCAATGTCCCAAAATAACCTGTTCCTGGACGAATTACACGTTCTCGGGGCACTTCATGTTTTCAGCTCGCATTTTTTCAAAATAATAACTAATTAACAGAAAAAAATTTCGCAAAATTGACGTGTATCAACCTCGATGACAATTGACAACTAAACAATTTGAGGTTAAGCATTTCCTAAATACTCTAGGCAGACCCCACAAGCTAACGATAGGTATTTCCTATCGTCCTTAGGCATTACTCAACGCGTGGTGAAACGCAAATTGCACTTCTAAATTCCGAAATCCGATTTGAGTATTTCCTTATTTTAGGAATTAGTTGGTGAAATCGGGCATTATATCGTAAATATGTGTCTGCAGGAAACAGACGGAAGATATATATCGTACATAGAACGATATTTGGTAAATGAAGCATTACGTTTAAGAAGGTGTCATGGTATCTTAAAATTACGAATCCTTCGATAAAACTATTCATAAAACAAAGTTGATCTGTAGAATATCGGCATGTCAAAAGTGATATACGGGAGTGGACTTTATATCCGAATCAAACTACCTAAACCACGATTATATATATATATATATATATATATATATATATATTTATATATATATATATATATATATATATATATAATAAATATATAATATTTACTATATATATTATATATATATATATATATATATATATATATATATATATATATATATATATATATATATATATATATATATATATATATATATATATATATATATATAATATATATATATATATATATATATAATATATATACTTATATATATATGTATATATATATATATATATATACTATATATATATATATATATATATATATATTTATATTAATATATAAATTAATATATATATATATATATATATATATATATATATATATATATATATATATATATATATATATATATATATATATATATATATATATATATATATATATATATATATATATATATATACAGTGGCGTAGATAGCTTTTTGCGATGGGGGGGGGATATGACTTTGTGTAAAATTCCATAAGTTTTTCGTCTAAAGTTTTATTTTTGTTGATACGAATAATCTTTAATGTAGCACAAAATAAGCAGAAAAAAAATTTTTAGGCTTAACATCGCCTTGACGAATTAAATATTTTTTCCACACTTTCAACTAACGAGAACAGCAGTTGCGACAGTAAAAAAGTTTTTGATAAGACTTGCCAGTTTTGATGAATTTATCAGCTGCTCTGTCAACCGTCTTATAAATCATGCTTGACAAACACCGAAAATCTTTTTAATATATTTAGTCTAGTCAAGGAGGCCTCATTAGCCCAGCTGTGAGGTGTATCACTTGTAAACAGAGGATTGTGGGTTCGGGTCCCACCTTGCTCTAGGGTGTCCGGAATTTAGTGGTTGACCCCATTCTTTAAATTATCAACGCTACATACCTTTTTGTATTCTTAATTTAAAAATTTATGTTTTCCAATTTAGCCCCATATACGAGGTAACTATAATTTATGCGTTATTCTTACATTAATCTGTTGGGTAATGACTTAGATTCAAACCCAGCAACAAGTGCTTTCTTGTTCAACTTTTTTCAGCAGTTTCGGAAAAATGAAAGCTATGTGTCATTCGATTTGGAGAAGCATGTAGATGTTTTTTGAGAAAGTTATAAGCAATATACCTACTGAAAAAAATATGGGATTGGTCTTTTGCCAATATGTCAAAAAACAATTGAGATTTTCGAAATCTGAAGAAAGATTCATAAAGAAGAAGAAATTTCCCAAGAGAAAAACTCAACTTCCGGAACTGTAGAATCAATATTCATAATTTTCTCAGAGAGGTAAAAATACGCCTGAAAAGGGGTAACTTTGTTTGGGCAAGTCACGCCCATTTAGGACACTTCAACAATAAACATTATTTAACCATATAAAATATGAAAAGTTACTGAATCGGTGAATGAACAATAATCCGGCGATAATAGAAATTTTTTTATTAGTTATGCAAGTTTTTGGTGCTTGAACATGAAAATTGTGATAACTGCAAGTATAGATCTGAGATTCATTCATTCTTAGAGCTATTAGAGTGAATTCCTGTTGAAAAAATAAAAAATTTCAATTCTTCAGTTTTTTATTTACAATTTACGTAGTTTTGCAAAATCAAAATGAAATTTTTTTTATAAATTTAATAGTCCGTTCTTTATTATCGGAAGCTACATGGAAGTGGTTGTTTTCAATTTTAATCTCCTATTGTTTAAAAAATTGATATAAATAAATGCGTTGTTTATGAGAGGATCAGAAAAAAAAACAGTTATGTTTAGAGTGTTTAATTTTTCAACTGAGTAAATTGTTAATAAAGAACTAAAAAATGAAATTTTTTAACGGGGATCTATTCTGAAGTCTTCCGAAACTAGCTCCAACAAAGGAAAAGAAAATCTCAGATTTATAGTTTAACAGTTATCACAACAAAAAACTATTGCATAACTTATGCGCGAAAAATAGCGATAAAAATTTGTTGTCGCTGGATTATTGTTCATTTACCTATTCATATATAGTTAAATAATGTTTATTGTTGAAGAGACCCAAATGGGCGTGACTTTCGCAAACCAGATTACCTGTTTTCGGCCGTTTTTTACCCCTCTGACAAAATTATAAATATTTATCATACAGTTCCGGGAGTCAGAAATTTCTTATAGGACATTTCCTCCTCTTTTTGTATCTTTATTGAGATATCAAAATATCAATTAGTTTTTGAGATATTTGAAAAAACAAAATGTTTTCTTTTTCTTTCAGTAAATTGTTTATCACTTTTACAATTTTCGCGAATGGAACTTAATATTTTTGAAAAACTATTTACATGCTATTTGCTCATATTCTTCCGAGACTGTTGAAAAAAAATTGAACACGAAAGCACTTGTAAACTAGACTGTATTCTCATGATTAATAAATCTTTCTCCCAGATCCATGATGTAGAAGTCCAGAAATAGATTATACGCCATCGCAAGAAAATTTTTACTAACTCGACAATTTTTATTAACCTCAAAATATTATGGAGTAATTAAATTGACAATCAAAGCCAAAATTTAGTCCTATTTTTCAAAGAGCTCATATTTTTATACCTTCTCTACATAAAAAAATATTCGAAATATTAAATATTGATTGAAAATCTTCTATGAGCAGAAGTCACGCTCTTCGAATGTTAACAGAAATTTAATCGGTCACTAGGACCAAAGAAAGTGTTTGAAAGAGCTTAAATGGCTGAAATGAAAAATTTTATGTACGAAGGAAGAAGTCAACAAAAACCTCATCGCACTTCTTTTCTTTCTAAATTTTATACTACGTATACTATTGAACAAAACTGCTTTAGATATAATACTACACCATTAAACAAAAGCTCGAGCACTTTTGTTCAATAGTAAGTATAGTATACATTTTAGAAAGAGAAGTGCGTGGAGATTTTGGTTGACTTCTTCCTTTCGAAATGAAAATTTTCCATTAGAGCCATTTGAACTTTTCAAACACTTTTCTGCTCATAATGACCGATTAAACTTACTAATTCAACATTGAATAAAATATGCTCAAAACTACTAGTTACTTTATAATGTTAAAATTATGTCCATTCCTGATTGGTCGGCCTGTTCAAAGCGAGGAAATTATACAATACTCAATGGCACAGCCGTCACAAAAACATATGTAGGTGATTTTTTTATAATTGCACATACATAATAGCAGAATAGGTGTTAGTGCTTAGTAAAATTTCATGTGAAAGTACTTAAATACGTACATAGATACGACTTTTATTCAGTTCTATTATAATTATCGTATGCTCATGGGGGGGATTGGTCCCCTTGACCCCCCCCTCTATCTACGCCACTGTATATATATATATATATATATATATATATATATATATATATATATATATATATATATATATATATTGGATATATTAATATCCAAGTATATTCTAGGCACATTTTAAAATCTCAAGTTTATCAGAAAAGACAGAAAAAACTCAATATATGGGTATTTTGGCATTTTTGAACTTTGATCAAGGGAGTGATAAAGTGCAGACAAAAAGTCTTTTCTGTAATCTTTTATTACCTAATTTTCACTTTCAGGCATCATCAAAGATGACACTTTTTTGACGTATGTATTGCAAAAACTAATCTACATCACTCTAACCCAAAAATTACGACTTTGTCGCCCATTTTTAGATTTCGTGTTGTAAAATTGCTTACTGCACTCATACTGAAAAGCCCTTCCTTCGAAACTCGTTACAGCGCTCGCTTTCGCCTCGGACCGTAAACTAGCGCTTCGCAAAAAACGCTTCTCCAAAAACCGTGCGTAATATACTGTTCTGTCTGAGTTGAGATAGAGAAGAATACGAAAAACGGCTAACCCCAAATGAAACCAGCATAGATTTTCCAACTTCAACCAAGCAACTTCCCTGATGAATTCGGAAGCAATCATTTTGGAATAATTCTTTGGAGATGATATCAACATTTTATTCGTTTTATGAACCTTATCATCTCCGCTTGGTCTCATGTTATTATTATTATTATACAGTAGGATTCCTACGGCCTCTGCCGCATCCCACATTTTGATCGCCATCTATCTTATGTCTACATTCATTTTATTCAATTGCACTGTATTTCATACTGTCTCTTATTTCATCACTCCATGACATCTTAGGCCTTCCTCGCTTTTTTCGTTTTCTTTTGCTTTGTGGTGTATATTTCATTGCTCTTTTTAGCCATCTCTCGTCACTTATTCTCTGTACATGCCCATACCATATGAGTTGTCTAGTTTCTATTCGTTCTGAACTTGTAACCACTCTTCATGTTCTTCTTCGTATATTTTCATTTCGAACGTGTTGCAGTCTTGATAATCGGCAAGATCTTCTTAAGAAGTTCATCTTCACAATGTCTATCTTTTCCTTGCCGTTCTTCGGCATTCTGAGCCATATGTTAGGATAGGCTCCACCATCTCTTCATAATATTTTAACTTTTGTGTTAATTCTCATAATTTTAGACCTTAACAGAGAGTTTAGTACTTGAGTTGCTTTCCTTCTTTGTTGAAATCTATTTTGAATATCTTTTTCTGACGTACCGTCAGTGGTTAACATGCATCATCAAATCAAATATGCTTTATTCTCTTAAAATTATACATTTCATTGACATAGCGAAAAAATAGTAACTTAATAATGTAAAACATGAAAATAAACACACATCAATAAAAAAATATACAAACTAAACAATGTAATAACTAGAAATAGAAATCACACCACATTTCCATAAAAAATATATACAAACTTTACAATAAATCCTCCTCAATCGAACCTGATGCCTGTGTTATTCAATTTGGTCATATCGATCAGTCAATGCTCAGAATAGTAGCCCTCTATAGAGTAATAAGGTATATCAAAAAAATGAGATTTTGTTCGTTTTAGAAAATTGGTCAAGGAAGTTATAGATCACTAATATTGAAGTTTCGCTTATCACTTGGTGAAACATGATTAAATATTGATATTTAAAATAAAAACACTTGGCTTTAAGTTTCACAAATATATTGAAGCCGATGTCACCGGGATAGAAACAATTAGACATAAGAGTTTATAAACTTGGGGTAAATCTTGATTCAAATCATTATCAAAAAGGTATTTAATAGTCATCACATGATTTTCATTTTGCCCCAAAATTTCATTGTCATTATAAACAACACAAAGTGTATTTTTGACATAAATTTTCCAAAAGGTTATCTCGAAAATTAGCCAAAAATCCGGTAAACAAATTTTTATTCAGTAAGTCGAAGAAATGCAGTTCTTTCAAATCAGAGAACCTTATTTCTATTTGATCCCTAATAGTATCCAAAATTTCTTTCGTTTTGGGCTAAATTGAGTCGTATCATCAGTAGTTAGAAATACAGAAAATAGTTTTTTTAAATAAACTTCTGCACGAAATTCTGAATTTTTTTCCAAAAGAAACTTGAGCCGATTTCGTAGTAAATTACATCTGAAAACTTGTGCTGTAATATTTGAAAAACTATTTCTGTTCGTTCAAAAATTAATTTGAAGATGTTTAAAAAATATATAAATTCTTTATCTTGTAAGTAAGATATTAATCCGCGTGCTGTATTTAAAGTTACTTTATCGGTGAAAAATTCCTCACTTTCAACTAGGTATAGAATTAAATCCTCAAACCCTAAGCGGCTCCAAACAGAGACATTTTCACTAGTAAAAAGTAAACACTGCCAACAAAATAATTAATTTTTTACCTGTGATCCGGTTAGGCAAGGATGTCTCTCATAATTCTTTGTATTAAAACCGCGGTTTTTTTTTCTGTTACGCTGCACTAAATTCTTCAATTCAGGGGTAGGTCTCAATGTTTTTATCATAACTAAGTGCACTAAAGTTATGGGATAACAAATATTCCACTAAGTCACCATTGAAATTTTTGAAATTAACTTCAGTAATCAAACTCATTTCAAAACAATACGCGAGCTGTTTTCGGCGGCCATAGACACTACGAATTACGATGACACTACGATTCAATCAACGAATTTACTCGATGTCCCGCGAAATTCTATAGTTGTGATTGGTCGACATTATATAAGACTGGACTTTATCGGTGTTGCCATTTACATGTGTTTTGCATTTCTATTGCAATGAAGTAGGTATTCATTCGGAGTATTTGCACCGTTGTTTACTTTTCTGTGGCAGACATAATGAACGTTGAGAATATAGGTACCTTTCTAAGCCTTTCTAAGCCCGCAGCGTTGCCACAAATCTTGAAATGAATGAAATGCAGTAAATGTAAATACCTTCTATCTTAATTAATAAATTATATTTTATAATGTAGGTTGAAAGGAAGGTAGGTGCATAATATAATATGATTTTGATTAATATGAATATGCTGAATGCTGACTATTCAATATAATATATTTATATTAGTGATACACGGAATATTATTGAGGAGGCTTAGCCTCCTTAGCCTCCTTTGACTAGCCGCCCCTGCTACTTTCATATACTCAATCTTTGTCGTGTTTATCGTTAGTCCCCAGTTTTCATATTGTTGTTTTAATTTCCTCAGCATGTAGTCTGCGTCATCTTCATCACAAGCGATGATTACTTGATCTCATGTAAAAGCAATATTCATTATTAGACATGAGTTTAACACAATTCGCTCAGGTACTACCCTGATCTGAACACAGCGCAACGAAATTTGAATTTTTCTGATGTCGTTCCATCTTTATTCTATTTAATGCACAGATCTAATCGTCCTTTCAATTCCACAGCCACCTAGACTCCACGCATCCCGACCCGTAGCCAACTGCCATTGTAATTTTAATTAGAAGGTGATGATTTTTCAAGTCGGTACCTCGGAAGCCATACGTGGTATCTTTTAATCGGGCGTGACTGCATTCGTGATGACTGCGCAAGAAAATGTCGAAGAGAAGAAAAAGAAAACGGTCCGAATGGCTACGTTAGATCTGGTGGCCGAGGAAATTTACAGGAGGATTAAAATGAATAGAGGTACTCAAGGCGTGACGCTTGAGAATTATTCGCACGGGAATCGTGGCGATGATACAGCATTTATGGCAATAATTTTTTGCAAATATATATGCATCTCTACACAGTTTATATATATATATATATACATATATTTATATACATATTTATATATATATATATATATTAATATATATATATATATATATAACTATATATAGATATATATATATATATATATATATATATATATATATATATATATATATATATATATATATATATAGATATATATATATATATATATATATATATATATATATATATATATATATATATATATATATATATATATATATATATATATATATATATATATATATATATATATATATATATATATATATATATATATATATATACAGGGTGTTCCAAAATTGAACGTACAAACGAAAAGGGGAGATTGCTTAAGTGAGTTTAAAAAAAAAAGTCTCATTAACATGGGGTCGCAAACGTTTCGTTTTCGAGATACAGAGTGTTGAAGTTTGAATTTTTTTCAAGTTTTTTTCTCTTAGTATCTTCACTTTACAAGATATTCAACTGAACTTTGGCATAGATATTATATTTGAGAGTTCTCACCACGTGACATGGCAATTTCGATAGCAGATCTACAGGGTGATATTTTTTCTGGAACACTGTCACCTGTTTTCCTCAAGAACTTTTTTTCGGTGTGCAACTGTTAATTTGAAAAAATGTAAAAAGAAGCTTTGTTATTATACTCAATATAAAGGTATCCCTCTATTGGGATAGCGTTCCATGTAAAGACGCTTAGCTTCTCTTGAATTTCCATTTGCAAGACCATACGTGAAATTCATGTCAGTCATTTCGGAATTCGTGAAATTCGTCATGTTTTGATATTAAAATGTGTAGAGGTTTATATTTTCTGATCAAATATTGTTGTGACAGTCATAAAAATCGTAATGAAAATAGTAGTCTACTTTCGAGAAAATAAATAGCCACAAATGCAACCACCTTGACTTTTCAACACACAAACGTTCAATAATTTGATGTGACAAAACTGACACTGAATACAATCACCACAGCTTACTAACTTAATTTTATGATAATTTGTATTTTTACGAGGATTTCGAGAGAATCGTTCAAAATTTTTATTCTCGAAATCGGTAGCAGATACGACAAAACTACAGAAGACCGAAAAGTTTAGTATAACAACAAAGCTTCTTTTTACATAATTTTAAATTGACAGTTGCTCACCAAAAAAAAGTTCTAGAGGAAAACAGGTGACAGTGTTCCAGAAAAAATATCACCCTGTAGATCTGCTATCAAAATTGCCATGTCACGTGGTGAGAACTCTCAAATGTAATATCTATGCCAAATTTCAGTTGAATATCTTATAAAGTGTAGATACTATGAGAAAAAAACTTGAAAAAAATTCAAACTTCAACACTCTGTATATCGAAAACGAAACGTTTGCGACCCCATGTTAACGGGATTTTCTTCTCAAACTTACTTAAGGAATCTCCCCTTTTCGTTTGTACGTTCAATTTAGGAACACCCTGTATATATAGTCTATGACTAAAAGTTCATATAAACATAAGACCAACGCTTTTGTCGTTGTAGGGGACTGCAAAATTTCAGGAAATAAAACAATTTATTTAGAGAAAGGTAAAAATTGTTATTATTATTATATACCTACCTCTATATATATATATACATATATATATATATATATATATATATATATATACATATCTATATATATATATATATATATATATATATATATATATATAATATTATATATATATATATATATATATATTATATATATATATATATATATATATATATATATATATATATATATATATGTATATATATACATATATATATATATATATATATATATATATATATATATAATATATATATATATATATATATATATATATATATATATATATATATATATATATAAATATTTATATATATATATATATATATATATATATATATATATATATATATATATATATTTTGTTGCGTAGGTGGTTTTGATTTCAAATCTGAATGTTATTTTCAAATATAAACAACTTTCCTAAACGAAATTTCTCAATATTGTCGAAAATTAGAGTAATTTATTCTTGATCCAAATTTCTATTATTTTGTTCTGCCCTGTACACCGTTCAGAAATTTAGAATTTCGACATCTCAGATCGAAGTTTTCCGGAAGGCACCAATTTTCATGAAGAATGAAATTTTCTGACAGATGGATAATAAAAAAGTTATCCATATGGTGCAAACTATTTTAGACTCACTGTATACCTATACGTCACAAGTATTTACAAATATCCAAAATATATAGAGTACAAGAAATTGTTACTCTATATAATAAGTGGATTAGTCTGAAATAAAGTAAAAGACAATCAATGAATAAAAACGACAATTTTGCTTAAAAAAATTGTGCTGCGAAATACCATCATACCATGAGAATGCTCATGGTATAACGTCAGGTATGATGGTATGAGAGACCCTAAATTTCTTTCTTTCAATGTTTCAACATCTAATTTTCCTCAAAACAGTTTTCTATGAATTCTTTGATATTATGTTATTTAAATTGTTGTCTTCAAATATATCTATCTCTTTCGAAAGGTGAGATATACAGCTTGCAATGCAAGCAAAAAGAATATTCGAAAATCTGAAATGACAATAAATTGATCTTGTATTGAACAAGTCCTGAAGCGGGACTCTGTGTCCTATAGAATTCTATTAATCGCCTTCTTTCTATACCACTGGTACTCTGTGCGCACGTAAAATAGCTTTCTATCGACGAAAGCGATCGACTTCTGGCGAGGTGTATAGACGTGTCGTATTCTATTTTGGCAAGAAATTAGCCTGTCCAACAGTATCGTTGTTCTGTCATTTTTGAGTTTGTTTTGCTTATGTATTATAAATGATTGTTAGTAAAGTGGTAAATAATTATCAAAAATTATAAATATGCACATTTGACAATTATTGCTGGATGTGTATGACGAAAAGCCACAATTAATAACCAATAAGTTCAGTAGAGTACCGGGAAAAGACAAGGGAAATAAACTGTGGCAAACGGTTCCTCAAAAACTAAACAGTTTAGGTTTTGGTAAAAAATCAGTAGAAGGATAGAGAAAAAAGAGTAATACTGTTGTATTATTACCCAGATCACACGAAAATATTTATATTATTTTATATTTTACTTATGGGGAACTTTGTAAGTTGTACCAAATAAATACCTATTATCATCAGCTATCGAATAATATTGTATTGTTTTTGAATTATAAATAAAAATGATGTATGTCTGAAATACTGATAAAATTAATAACTAGTGAAAGATATGTTTGATCGTCGCATATTTATATAAAAGTTGTTGAATGGCGACGATAGCTATTTATTAAACTATAGAGCTAGCTGAGTAATTTAAACTAATTGTAATGATTACCAAAATAATAAACAAAACTGTTGGAGGACCAAAATTTTTTTTTGTCGGATTTAGAGAAAAGACTGCTAACAATTATGGGAAAAAATTCTGTTGCAGGAGACGAGGCTGTACATGAATTGGGATTGGAAAATAATGTTCGTAATAATTTCAAGTATTTCTTTAGACGAGACAGCGAGACATTCGTCAATTATAATTATGAAAATTAAAGTTATGAAGTTGTTTGAACTCGCCTTTAGTCGCAATTTGAAGCAAAGAAATCAACAAAATCACGAAAATAGAAATGACACACATAAAATTGACGTTTATCAAATGAAAATATCAGTATTGCCACTTTTAAAATAACAAATTACTCTACAAATTCCGGAAATACCCGAAGAGAAGGCGATTGTAACACAGAGTGCCGTCAAACGCGATTATCGCTTTCTACAGTAGAATTCTATTATAGACAGCGACAGGTAGAATACGATAGTGCACGGAGTCCCACTGCTGGTCTGATGCAAACTTACTTTGCTTTAACGTAGATAAAACCGCCGCCTTGTTTTATAGACATAACTCTCAGGAACTATTCCTGCAAAACCATACCATTAAAATAGTCGATTCTGTCAGATTTTTAGGCCTCTTTATCGACAATAATCTCAAATTTTCACAGCATGTGCATGTCTTAGCTAAAAAATTATCATCGACTCGTGATTAAATCCATCTCAAATGAATTAGATACGGCATCTACAAGAATTGCCTATTTTGCATTATTCGAATCTCATCTTCGTTATGGTCTTCTTTTCTGGGGTTCATGTAATTCACAAAACTTGACACCATTCTCAAATTGCTGAAGAGAGCAATTCGTTACATTTCACTGAAAAATAGGGCTCATTGCAAACCTTACTCCAAGAAAAATTGAAATTTAACGCTTGTTTATTTATATTTACGTGAATCTGTGTGCTTCATTCATAAGTATTTTCATGTCGTATCCTTGGTGTCACAGCACGGGTATTCCACCAGATCCTCGGGACATCATGTTCACCTCCCTATCCCTTCCTCTGAATTAACAAAAAAGTCCAACATTTACAATGCAAAGAAAATTTAAAATCACCTTCCAGAGGAATTAAAATCTATAACTTCTGAGCATTGATTGATCGATATGACCACAGGCATCAGCTCCGATTGAGTAGGATTTGACACTCTCAGTTCTATTGTAAAGTTTGTATATATTTTGTATGAAAATGTGATGGTGTGATGTGTTTTTATTTCTAGGTATTACATTGTTCAGTTTGTATATTTTTTGATTGTTGTGTGTTTATTTTTATGTTTTACATCGTTTAGTTCCTATATTTTTCGCTTTGTCAATAAAGTGTATAATTTTTAAAGACAATAAAACATATTTTGATTTGATTTTGATTTGATTTGAAAATCAAATCTTCATTTATGTTAATTTATATGTACCTATCCGAAACAGTTTCAATCACAATTTATTCGATTTTGATACTCTAAATTGATTGTAAGATTCACTTGTAGCCGCTGAACATTCAATTTGCTTTGGGAATTCGATTTTTTCGCCTCGACTATCAGAAAAAAGCCCAGGACGGGTATAATAGTTACACGTACACACCCACGCTAGCCGAGCGATCGAAGAAGGCCCCGGACTGTAATCTAATAACCACGAAAATATTCATAGCCTACTAATTACAGGTCTGCCATCCAACCGTCTATTATAAAGAAGCAGAGGCGGTGCTGGACAGAACAGAAGAAGAACGCAGAGGAGCTGCCTGGCCATTATTTTAAACTGCAGAGGACCGAGAATCTTTCTAGACGAACGGGCAAGGAATATCTGAAAATCGCTACTTGATCCATCGACGAAAAAATCTTGGTAGAGCTGTGGAGATTGAATATACGCCGAGAGATACTGAAAGGATCTGTGAAGTCATTTCTTCTTACAGTATGGTGCTTTTAGGGGGGTTCATATACGTAATATATTGAAGAAAAATGATGGTCTGACCGGTGGTGCGTGGGTCGCAATTGCAGAATAATTAATTGAAATTGCTCGAAAATCCGAAGGTGTCAAACAATTCCTTTCACAAAATTTCTTCCATTTATCGGTATTTTAACAACAAAAAATCCGACGCTCGCTATATGCCATACTTCTCTGGTGGGTGTTTAGGCCCGCCATACTTTCTTGAAAATGGTTTCTCTTATTTTTTTTTCACAGGCTGATTTTTTTGAAACAATTGTTTTTTATTAATCTTGTACAAAAATCACCACGCAATACCATTCCGACGGTCCAAAATACCCGCCATACCACCTAAAACATGTAGTTTTTTAAAATTCGAAAAACTATTTCTTTCAGTATGGCAGTTAAACGGTGGTCAGTTTATGATACAGTGAGACAAAATTATATTCGCCATACTTCTAGTGCAGTACAAAAGTGGTGCATTATTGAAAAATTGTATTTTTTAATCGTTTTTAAAACACGCTTATAGAAGCAGTAAAATTATTTTTTACAGTATGGCATAAATGAAATCCGTTAAGACCAATGGTAAATTCTACGTTAACCCTTTCCGGCCCAAATTATTTTTTTATGGAAAAAATATTATGTATGGTTTGATAATGGTTTATTAGAGATACTCGAAGAAAATGAAACAAATTCCAAGATAAAAAAACACAAGCATTATCCTGCAGGGTGTGGTCACTCCACATAACCAGTAGGAACATTATAACCAAACAATATAACCTATTTTGCGTAATATACCTAACATGAAACAGTTTTTGTCATGTTTCAAACACAATTCTACTTTGCACGCTGAACATTTCTTACAAATCATACAAGTCATCTGCATGGAGATTTTCTAAATATTCAGTTATTGGGTTCCCAAACCTCCCGGATTGCCCGGATGACTCCAGTAATAATGGCTAACCTCCTGACTTCCCGGGGTGACTAATTTCCCCAGTTTTTTTAAAATTATACGCAACCGCGCTCTACTAATCAAACTTCGATTTTTAATGATTATGATTTTGTGGTAAAAACTGTCAAATATTAGAAGCAGAGTACCTATATATAAATTTAAAATAAATGAATGATTGACATTTTCTTCAACCCCCTCCCTACTAAACTCCTTAAAAAATCTCCCGGGTTGGTCCTTTCGAAAATTGGCAACCCTATTCAGTAGGTAGGTACTCCAAACTTGCTTCCTCAGAACTAAAATAAGATAACACGATTACGTAAGTGCCCAGTGGTCACTTCAGGAGACCCCAACAAAATTAGTAATTTCGAAAGAAAGGAAACATTTACGTTCAATATATTTATGAAAATGCATAAGTAAGATATAAGTAAATAACTTTGGAGCCATTTTTCCACCATTCATAAATAAAAATAACAAATTTACACAGTTTCAGCAGATCCTCTAAGTAGTGTCCAACTATAGTAAACAAATGCACGTTATACGCGCTTCGACTTATTTCGGTCTGTCTTCGATGAACACGTCAAATTTAGCTATGTTAGACAACCCACAAAACACACTGGTATAGTGAAATAGCCAACGAGCAGTTTTACTCATGACTAACAAACTGTGGTCTTCCTAGCTAACCAGTTGCCCTGAAAGGGTTGACAAATATATCGATGTTTGTGAATCTGTGATGTTCACGGATGTGTATGATGATAAATTAGTTTAATCATATAGATTCAGTTTTGTTTATAGACGCCATTTACAAGTTTTGAGTTGTGTTATTAAAACTCAATATATATTATAAAAGATTACGTTTTCCTTTGTCAAGCAGACTGCACTTCCATCAAAATCAAATTGTTCCAATACGATTGTAAGTTGAAAAAAATACGCCATACTGTGACCTTGGCACGAAAGACCGTGATATGCACGCTGCGACGTAAAAAAAAAATAAATAAAACAGTATGGCATTTAAATTTTCGGAAAGTTCATAAAAAGTATGATTCAGGAAAATTTATCCTATACTTACGGTGAAGTCCAAAAGTAGTGTCATACTGTGAGAAATTGTTCAAATGTTGCATAAAATTTTAAAATTATTTAATTACATTGTACGTATATCTCCGACTCTATAGGTATGTCATTATAAAAATTATGTTTCTAATGATAAAAATAACTACCTACTAGACGAAATTTCAAGGTGAAAGAAATAGTTTTTCGAATTTTAAAAAAATACATGTTTTACGGGGTATGGCGGGTATTTTGGACCGTCGGAATGGTATGGCGTGGTGATTTTCGTACAAGATTAATGAAAAACAATTGTTAGAAAAAAATTAGACTGTAAGAAATAAATTAAATAAAAATAAAAAAAAACATTTTCATAAAATGAGATAGCGAGCGTCGGATTTTAAAAGAAATAAAATATCGATAAATTGAAGAAATTTTGTGAAAGGAATTGTTTGACACCTTCGGGTTTTCGAGCAATTTCAATTAATCATTCTGCAATTGCGTCCCGCGCGCCACCAGTAAGAATATCATTTTCCTTCAATTTATTACCTATATGAACCCCTCTAAAAGCGCCATACTGTAAGAAATGACTTCACAAATCCTTCCAGTATCTCTCGGACTAATAAGATTTCTGTAATCCATTAAAAAATATCTATCAACATAATAAATTAATTCAACAAGATGATCACAAAATTCTACAATTTTTTCTTGAATTTTGAGAACACAACTGACAGTATTAATATATAAATATAGAAGCATCAGTTTGTAGGTGTACTCACTTAATTCATCTAAATCAGAGGTTCCCAAACTTTTTTTCTCATAGACCACTTTGACAATTTTGCTGGTTCCGGTGGACCCCCTGCAGCTACATTTTTACCATATTCCCAAAACTCGACAAAAATATGAAGATTAGATCTAACTATGGAAATTTGCGTTGCGGCTGAGTTGCAACCACGAATTAACAGTTTTTGAAAAATAAGTGAGAATTTATTGATTAATTAATTAATTGAATTGGTGGATGTCAAAAAATTGAAGTTGGCCAATCACAAAAGTGATTCCATCCAACTTTACTTTTTAGAAATCTACCCAAAGCACAAGAAACCATTATTCACTTCACCTGGACCACTTTGGGAATCAATGATCTAAATGAATGTTATTCTCATGAGAGCAATTATGTGCATGTACAATAACTTTATTATTAAATCAAGTATGTGGAATCTAATTAAGTTTTATGTATTTTGTATGAAGAAGAATTCACATGAAAACCTTATTAGCTAAGAATATTATCCTTATTTCTTGTGAACAGTTCAATGAATAGATTGTTAAAAGAACAATTGTTATGGTGGGCCAGAAGTATGGTAGATATTATATGGATTCTACCTTTCGATATATTATAATAACTATCGTAAATTGAGTAGTTTTAATACTATGCTTAGTTTTTATGATAGATTCATCATACAACACTGAATAAAAATTTATGATATATTTCTTCGAGTTAAAAAAAATTATATCCTTAGTACAATAACATTTCCAACGCATTCTTGGAATAGTCGACAGAAATGGAATAGCACTTCTTATTTTTTGAATTTTTAGGCAGGGAGTTACCTTGTTCAGTTAAAAACTGAAAATATCTCAATAGTGTAATGGATATATATATATATATATATATATATAAATATATATATATATATATATTATATATATATATCTATATAAATATATTTATATATAAATATATGTATATATATATATATAAACATATACATATATATATATATATATATATATATATATATATATATATATATATATATATATATGTATATATATAATCTCTTGATAATTATTAGCAATAACAGGCTTGTTGAATCTCAAAAAACTCGATTTTATTAAAAAAGTTGACGTTTCGCCACGACATGCGTGGCTTTATCAAAACTTTTGAAAAAATTGAAATTTTTTTGACATTTATTGATTTGAAAAAATTTGAATAGAAAAAGACTACTATGTTTCACTAAAACTTCATCAGAAGATGAGTTGTTATGGTTAGAGTTTGATTGTTGAATTATTTTGTTTTGATTTATGTTGTTTCTTAGAAAAATTAAAGAATCAAATCTGCGTATATTGAACTCAAATGTTTGATATATGTTCTATCATCTTCTTAGACAAAACCTAAACATCTAGAATTTTCAGTTTTTCTAAAATGAAAGTATAGTTTAGAACATGTGATCTCCAAAATTACAAGTAATGTCTTTTTAAAGACAACAATCAAATATTTTAAACCTATTTTGTACATTACGTGGGTGAAGGTTTCTGTGGTTCCCTTCCCATCTAATATCAACAGACCTGACTATTGATATTGGACTAAATAGCACGTAATTAATAACTGAAGACGGCCACAGCCGTAATGAGAAATTTTTGAAAAAAAGGTAAATAGTACCCTATTCTTTGACTTTTCAAAATCAAAATAACTTATTTACTATTTCGAACATTACGTGGGTAAATTCCCTTACCATCTAATAATAACAGATTTGAATGTTAATATTGGACTGAATAGCACGTAATAAATAACAAAGAACGGCCACAGCCGAAAAATTTTAGTGAAACATGGTAGTCTTGTTCTATTCAAATTTTTTCAAATCAATAAATGTCAAAGAAATTTCAATTTTTTCAAAAGTTTTGATAAAGCCACGAATGTCGTGGCGAAACGTCAACTTTTTGATAAAATCGAGTTTTTATTATATAAGTATATATATATATATATATATATATATATATATATATATATATATATATATATATATATATATATATATATATATATATATATGAATGAAATTGGTTAATATTATTGAAGTGGTTACTTCATCTATAAAAATACAGTGTCTTGCTATTATATATTCCCTAAATATTGTAAATTTAGTATGACCATTGAAGTTTGAATGACGATAAATGAAAAACTTTACAAACATGAACTACATCACCCAATTTTTTTTTGACTGAAGTAATTAAGATCTCATTTCAACTAAATTAAACACAACTTCCAAGAAATAAGTCATTTTCAAACTCAAACTATCATCGGTCCTTTTTCAAATACCAACCACTTCAAGAAGAATTATGATTCGTTTCCTCTTAATCTTCCATTCGAAACTAAACTATTGAATATGGAGGTGGATTTTTTCCACATCTCCACCACATTCAACCTCATTTAGTTAAAATACGAGAACGCAATCAAAGCATGTCTAGGAAACAGATGAACGCTGAAACTCTCTTGTAGAATGGGCGTGACTCGAACTCCATGAATGATGATCCTTTGGCGAACCCGAAGTTATTAATTTTTTTACATTTTTTCAGCCGTCCCATGAATATAAAAATTCTCATAAACAAGTTAAGGGATGATCACCGATAAAGAATTAATGGATGTTTGTTGTTGCGCAGCCCAACTTGCGTCCTCTCTGCAACAAGTTCTTTATCAGCTCGAGAAACTAATTTTATGAATGGAATATTCATAGTATCTATAGATATGTGGGATAACTCACAGTGACAGTATGATTCGAATGGCACCAAATCAAGGCTAAAACAATTTTTAACAAATTAAAATTTTCATCAGAAGAAAGAACATTTTTTATTGTTTCATCATTTTATGAACAATCGTATGTTTGAATCCTCTTATTTAGGTATCATAGTCAAACTAACTGAACTGGTACTATAATAAACATTTCTTCATTCCAGTATTAAAATTTAGTAAGGTGATAATAGAATAAGAGCTGTAGCATACCGGAATAATAATGAAAAAAGAGGGTTACCTTGGAGACTCTCAGTCTGGAAGCTATTAAATGAAAAATTAGGAAATATTTATATTAGCATTCGTATAATGGATAAATATATATATATATATATATATATATATATTTATATATATATATATATATATATATATATATATATATATATATATATATATATACAGTATGTCCACGGATGGGGTTTACAAGAGGACAAATGGACCAAAAATTGAAAGATACGAAAAAAAGTCACTCTTAATAAACGTTTCTGCTTGTCTAGAATATATGATTCATCATAAGAAATTTCAATTTTTGTATACAGGGTGTTTACAAACTGCAAAAATGTTATTTTGCTTAAGAGTAAACATACCTTTTTCTGAAAGTTACGAAAAAAACACTCTTGATAAACGTTTTTGCTTGTCTAGAAAATACGATTCATCATAAAAATTTTTAATTTTTTTTTATACAGGGTGGGTACAAACTGCAAAAATGTTATTTTGCTTAAGAGTAAACATACCTTTTTAGAAATTTACGATAAAAAGTAACTCTTGAAAAACGTTTTTGCTTGTCTAGAAAATACGATTCACCATAAGAAACTTTAATTTTTTTTATACATGATGGGTACAAACTGAAAAAATGTTATTTTGCTTAAGAGTAAACATAGCTTCTTAGAAATTTACGAAAAAAAGTAACTCTTAAAAAACGTTTTTGCTTGTCTAGAAAATACGATTCATCATAAGAAACTTTAATTTTTTTTATACGTGGTGGGTACAAACTGAAAAAATGTTATTTTGCTTAAGAGTAAACATACCCTTTTAGAAATTTACGAAAAAAAGTAACTCTTGAAAAACGTTTTTGCTTGTCTAGAAAATACGATTCATCATAAGAAACTTTAATTTTTTTTATACATGGTGGGTACAAACTGAAAAAATGTTATTTTGCTTAAGAGTAAACATACATTTTTAGAAATTTACGAAAAAAAGTAACTCTTGAAAAACGTTTTTGCTTGTCTAGAAAATACGATTCATCATAAGAAACTTTAATTTTTTTTATACATGGTGGGTACAAACTGAAAAAATGTTATTTTGCTTAAGAGTAAACATACCTTTTTAGAAATTTACGAAAAAAAGTAACTCTTGAAAAACGTTTTTGCTTGTCTAGAAAATACGATTCATCATAAGAAACTTTAATTTTTTTTATACATGGTGGGTACAAACTGAAAAAATGTTATTTTGCTTAAGAGTAAACATAGATTATCTTGAAAATTATGAAAAGAAGTCACTCTTAATAAACGTTTTATTTGTCTAGAAAATACGATTCATCATAAAAAACTTTAATTTTCTTTATACAGGGTGGGTAAAACTCCTTTTTTTCATAGCTTTCAAAATAAGCTATGTTCACTCTCAAACAAAATATCATTTTTGTAGTTTGTACCCACCCTGTATAAAAATATTAAAGTTTCTTATGATGAATCGTATTTTATAGACAAGCAAAAACGTTTATTAAGAGTAACGTTTTTTCTAAACTTTCAAAAAAAGGTATATTTACTCTTAAGCAAAATAACATTTTTGCAGTTTTTACCCACCCTGTATAAAAAATTTAAGTTTCTTATGATGAATCATATTTTCTAGACAAGCAAAAACGTTTATCAAGAGTGTTTTTTTCGTAACTTTCAGAAAAATATATGTTTACTCTTGAGCAAAATAACATTTTTGCAGTTTGTACCCACCCTGTATACAAAAATTGAAATTTCTTATGATGAATCGTATTTTCTAGACAAGCAGAAACGTTTATTAAGAGTGACTTTTTTTCGTATCTTTCAATTTTTGGTCCACTTGTCCTCTTGTAAACCCCATCCGTGGACATACTGTATATATATATATATATATATATATATATATATATATCTATATATATTTATATATCTATATATATATATATTCTATATATATATATATATATATATATATATATATATATATATATATATATATATATATATATATAGTTATATATATATTATATATATATATATATATATATATATATATATATATATATATATAGTATATATATATATATAGTAATATATATATATATATATATATATATAATATATATATATATATTATATATATATATATATATATATATTATATATATATATATATATATATATATATATATATCGTGAAGCCACGGTAATCTGACTAAGGTTTAGCAGAGTAGTGTCGGACTATCGAATTTGTCGGATTATAGAGTATATTTGTAATTCGGATATATTTTATCATTTTTATCTGTAATTTGTCGGACTATAAGTTTTCCGTTTTTCAATAAATTCAGGAATATAGAGGGTCTTAGGTAGGACCCTCTATATTCCCGAAATTTTTGAACAGTAGCTTGTAGTCCGACAAATTACAGATAACAATGATAAAATTATTTCTGAACTACAAATATACTACAAATGTATGTAGAATTCAGTAAATTAGACAACACAATATAGAGAGCTTATGTTTTATTATAAAATTAACCTCATTAATTCTATAGAACTTACAAAATTAATAACTGCACTTTACATAAGGAACTAATTGCGTTCAAACAAATAATCAAAAACTATGAATAAAAATTAATTTTTAAAGCATGAAAATATTCATCAATTTTTTTTTGTTTAATATTGATGACCTAATCTTTGCCCCCTAATCTTCTCAAAAGTAGAAATTATTTTTTCAACGTTTTTTCTGTTGGCTGGTCTTCTGATACGGCTTTCAGAAGGAGTTGTTTTTGTAATTCTGCTTGACATCGTTTTATCATTATATAGGTACTAATATATATAATATATATATCATTATATATATATATATATATATATAAATATATTTATATATACTTACTTGTAACTATAGACCTTATTGCTTTATTGCCTGCCTTATCGAAGATAGTTGAAAGGCTCATGAATGCCGTCTCTTACCCTTTCCTTCTCAAACATAATATTTCTTACAGCACAACAGTATGGCTTCTTACCCACAAAATGCACTAATGACGCAATGTTTTCGGTTCTCTTAATGAAGTATATACATCACTCAATGACAAACTGTTCACAACTTCAGTTTTTGTGACTTCGCAAAGGCCTTTGATTGTGTTAACCATGCAATTTAGTACGAAAACTTCAAGTTTTATGGCATTAGGACGTGGGTCTCCTTTGAATGGTTTAAATCTTACCTACTAACAGGCAACAAACAGTACGAGCAAAATGGTAAGAATTCAATAATTACCAATAGACAGTGGGGTACCTCAGGGCTCGGTTTTAGGACGCAATTCTCTTTCTTCTTTTCATCAACGATATTGTGGACTTGAAAATAAGTGGTAAGAATTATTTTGTTTGCTGATGACACAGTGTAACTTGGAGTAACTCTGATATACAAGCCTTACAGTCAATCATAAGTAATGATTTGATGGCTATCAAGACATGGTATGATTCAAATGGACATTATTTGTTTCACACAGATAAAACTGTAGTAATGTCTTACAAGATGAACCCTACAACCTGTTACACTAAGTGTGAGAATAAGGGAGATACGCGCTCAAGGTAATGTGAGAGATGACCGATTAATAGAACACACCTCAGCCGAGAAGATGTGCGACAGTGGAACTCAGCGAGTTTTTAGGTCTTCATATTGATGAGTCGCTCAAATGGTGTACTCATATAGACATATTTAACAAAAAAAATATCTTCTGCATGTTTTCGCCATTAAAACGGTTTCTAGAGAGCTTTCAATTTCTGCTTGCGTTGTCGACATACTTTTCTCTTTAATTCGAATCACACCAGTTTCGTTATGGTTTTGGCCATATTGGGGTTCATGCAACGCCTCTTCCACTTTGAGTCTGTTTTTCAGATTGCAAAAGAGAGCAGTTCGTTATATGTTCGATCTGAGCAGAAGGACACATTGCGAATTCTACTTTAAAAAATTCAAAATTCTAACCCTTCCTTCACTATTCATATTCGAATCCGTCTGTTTGGTTCGCAAACACATTCATAACTTTTCAGAAAGACGCAATCATAGATATCCCCACAAGAAATTCAGATACAGATATTTATTTAATAACGCCCATCTCCGTCTTAGCAAAAAACTCCTTTTACCTACAATGCCGGAAAGTTATACAATCATCTACCATTGGAGCTAAAATCCTTGAGTACGCTACAAAAAGTTCCGAAGTTCGACTAAGCTTTTCTTTTGGAGAGACCATTTTACTCAGTAGCAGAATTTTATTCTGTAACTGAATGTTCCAACAATGTAACATAGACCCTTGAGATCCACATTTAGTAGCAACATATATTAATGTTTTATGTTTTTTTTTTTTAATAATACAATATGTAATATCACAAAATTTTATATCTGTTATGAATAAGTTTAGTTGACAAATATGTTGATTCTTAACATATGTTTATACATAATTGACTGATAAGATGTTTTTCTATCTTTTGTTCTTCTATTCAATAGATTCTTGTTTTGTTTAACGATTGAAAGTGTGTTTTTTGTTTTGATTAGTTATCATTGATAAATTTTATTTTTAATTTTTTATAGGTATGTGCTTTGTCGACAAAATTTTGTATTTTATAGGACAATAAAGCTGTTTCTCTCTCTCTCTCTATATATATATTATAATATATAATATATATATATATATATCTTATATATATTATATATATATATATATATAAATATTTATATATATATTATATATATATATATATATTATATTTTATAAAAATATTTATATATATATATATATATATATATAATATATATTATATATATATTATATATATATATATATAGTATATATACATAAATATATATATATAATATTATATATATATATTTATATATATATATTATATATATATATATATATATATTATATATATATATATATATGTATATATATATATATATATTCTCTTCGGAATATCGGGAGGTCCGCATGGAAATTTGTACCTACGTGCAGTAAGTGGACTATAAGAAAGTGCCCATAAAATTTTGTCTAACCTATTATGTTAATTTTGACTACACATATCTCTTTTTTTTTAGTTATTTTTGAGTATTTACACAACTTCACCGCCCCTCCAAATTAATTCTGGGGGTTGGGAATTCGATTGTAGAGCATTAACAAATTAGGAAGAAATACGAACCCAGTTTTGAAGATCTGTAGATCAGGTATTTCTTCAAAAATTTATATCTCGAAATAGAAAAAATTTCATTGCTTGGTCAACAAGTATATTTTACGATATTTAATTATACTATAATGATCTTTCTTCAATTTCAAAATAGATTCCAACCCGATTGTAATCCAAAATTGTTCTCTGGCTATGAAAAATTAATAAACACATAATTCCTTGGCCCGAAATTCTTCCAAGGCGTGGCATCGGCTTCACCCTCGTGCTCATTCGTGAAATTTACTGCATTTCCTTTTGTTTAAAGAATTCCAAAAAGGTTGACTGGTTAAGAATTCACGCCAATAAATTTCAGATTCCTCGATCACACCGGCCGGCATACTGAAAATTTATGTGGTGCTATAAATTATTTGAAGGTTGGCAACAGTTATCGCGCCCGCGTCAGAATTAAGAACTAAAAATGCCAACCTGCGAAATAAAAGACGTGTTCATCGCTGTGATTTGAAACGAGCGAGGAATGAGGTGTGTGACATTTGTCATTTACAGCGACACTACATGAAACAATGGCCATTTATACTAATTTATCTACAACAGTGCGTAAATTATGTTTTTACACACCCATATTAGTGCGGTAACCATTACAGTTTAACGCACTAGTGCGGTAAAAATCATTTTAACAAATTTTTGTTGAATTTTTATTGAAATGATTTTTATGGGAGCACCATTCGATTAACATATCATAGGCCTTTTCGTAGCGAATTCCGGATTTCTGTGATAGCAAGTTCGCCGTAGCAGCTTCAACTAGCCGTGAAATCTCCATATTTTCGACTGACATTTTGACTGACAATTTCAAAGTGGCGTTGCTTTTTTTGTCGCTATGACATCCTAATTTTGTTGGGAAATTTTAGACTATAATTAATTTGTATTTAATCAAAACGAACGGTTGTAGATAAAATAGTATACATAACTCGCGTGGTAAAGGTTTTTAGCACACTTAAGTGAATGAAAAGACTCGCCTGCTGCTCGTTTTTCAAACTTCACTTAGCGTGTACTAAAAACCTAGTTACCGTACTTATTATGTAATATACTATTGTTACATGCGAAGAACTTACTGAAGCTATTATTCGGTATCCCAAGATATGAGAAACTTCAAATTTTTTAGAATATTCCTTTCTTTCGAAGGCAATTGTACGATGGTAATCTTAAGAGTATCCGACGTAACAAAGAAATCAAAATAAATTTGGGTCAAGGTTATACTTTAAAACAATACGATATTTTAGTAGAGGAATGAGTAGATTTCTCTGAATTATATTTAATTCAGCTCTACTTTGAAATTGGAACAAAAGCCATCTACTACTCATCAGTTTCATAACATCTGCGACTACCGTCGTATATCGCCTAATATAAAGGAGAATATCACTTGATTATCAAAAAACTTCATAGAAACTTTCCATAAAGCTAACGTTATCGAAGTTGGTCAGCAACTTTATTTTACATATTTTTATTGCTTTCGAATTATGGCAACAAGTAGGTATTTTTGAAGCATTTTTCTTTATCTAGTTGCTAAATTTTAAGTTTACTTTATGAACTTAGTTTCAGACAAAAATATGCTTAATTTTCGTTTTAAACAAATGTCACTTCATTGGTGGCGGGTCCGCTCGTCATCGTCCCATTTGGTGACTGAATAACTTTAAGCTGATCACACGGTCTCGTACCGGCGACGCATCTTTCAAATGTCTGCCTTATCAACTGTCGATGGTAGGTTTTGCGCCTACCATGGTTGTAACGGGTAATATATATAGTTTTTTCAAGACATTTAAATAAAATAGAATCCCAAACATATGTTTCCTACTTCAGTTACCACAAGCCAATTATTACTAAAATTGAGCCTACTGATTAAGTTTATATTACATTATATTTGTTAATAGGTAATACAAAAATATTAGGGGGAAGTCGGTGAATTGTGCGCACCTAAGAAGCCGGGTTGATATTTTCTTGAATATAGCATCTAGAATTCTGAATTTTGGCATAGATATTCTTCATTGTATATGATATAACACTAATGAATTAAATATCACAAAAAAATATGTTCTGAGCTTGAGAACGAAATAAGACATAAACTGACAATGCGCCTGATTATCCACCCTATGCGGGTAATTGTGTGCAACCAGAAATCTGTAAATATAGTATGGTGTATCAGGTATAATCGAAAGAAGCATTATAGAAGACATATAATATTTGTTAGAACATTAACAAAATATAAAAAAATTGTAATTTAGGTACAACAATTACAGTCATATCCTTCGCAGCTTTCAGTGGCCCAGAAAATGCTAAATCCTGTGAGCAATGAGATGTATGTGGTGTGATGGCTAGCAATTCAATCTTGTTTTGCTTGCAAAATTTATAATTTTATAGATAAATTGTTAGCTACTGCATAAGAATAAAGTTCATTTCTTATGACACCATAAAAAACTTTTGCCATTTTTAGTACGTGACTCGCTAAACTCTTTTCTTGGACCTGTGATAAAATAGGATGTGGACCCACTTATAGTCATATACTGCGCACTCGCTATAGTAGTTGAGGCCTCTCGGTACCCTGAAGGTAAGTCTGACTCGACATGATATATTATAGTAGGGATATTAATCTTTCTTTTCTTTTGCGAATTGTGTATTTTGGTAATAAAACTTCCTTCCGTCATCACTAACTGCTCCGTCATTTGCAACTAATCACAAGACTTTTTTCATTTTGTCTGCGTCCTAAGAGGCTTTATTCGTTTTGTTGGTATATTTTAGCATCTGAAATTATTCAGAAAACATTTTGTTTTATACTGAGTAACTCAAAAAGTTGGCTAATTGTGCGCATTCGATGACAGTAGCATAGACCCTCTTTGAAAACCTGCTATTGCTTTTCTTTGAAACGATTAAACGTATAATTATTAAATTTTAGGGTTATGAACAGGATTGTGCATATTTTTTCAGAGGTCCTGTCAAACCTGAGTGACGTCAGCATTCAGTGTACCGCCGCCATCTTGAATTTTTTTTAATAGCACCGTAGGTCGAGTGATTTGTCGCAGAAAAGTTTATCGCAGAAAAGCTGATTTCGTCCTATTTTTAAATATACTAAATACGTACCACATTACTAAAAGAATAAGAAAAACAATTTTCAAAGACATACAATAGGTATGTAACTTTTTAATTTATACTATCTTATAGAAATATTAATAGTTTCCTTATAACAGGAGCTGAAAATGCTGTCTTAGCAATAAAACAATCTGTATGAAGCTTCGAATAGAATTGTTTATCATTTATAGAGAAATTGTTTGTATCTCAAGACATTTGAGAGTTTTTGAATCAGTTATGTCTGTTATAAAGTGGAGTTATGTCGGGAGATCTTGCCGGCCACTTAATTCTCTCAATAACCTCTTCAAAAAATCCATCTCTTAGGGAAATTTGTTGATTATACGTTTAATCGTCTTTAAAAAATACCCTGTTGCCAGACTTTCTCGCTACCCTGTATGAATATCCCAAGAATATCATAGAAAATGCAGCCAAAGCTGCGAATAATTCATTGCCGTAAAAATCCAGAGAAGTATACGACAAGGATTATGAAGTATTTAATAATTTCTCCTCGTACAATTAGCGGGCGTTATGATCTATTATGCCCGCTAATAACGCCCTAGGGCATAATGAGTATATTTATAGCAACCGTATCTAACGTAAAATCAACAAATAATATACAATTGAAATATATATATATATATATATATATATATATATATATATATATATATATATATATATATATATATATATATATATATATATATAAATTATATTTATTCGAATTGTTGTTGCCTGTGATCTATTTTTAATCTCTTGATAATTATTAGCAATAACAGGCTGGTTGAATCTTAAAAAACTCGATTTTATTAAAAAGTTGACGTTTCACTACGACATTCGTAGTTTATCAAAACTTTTTTCTGCTTCCATATAAACGTTCTATACCGATAATTTTGCTCTACTTTTTTAATATTTTCCTGCGACTAATTTCTTTGTTGTAAGATAAATAGTACCCTATTATTTTTATTTTCGAACATTACGTAGGTAAAGGTTTCTGTGGTTTCCCTTGCCATCTAATGATAAAAATTTTGAATGTTGATATTAGACTGAATAGCACGTAATAAATAACAAAGAACAACCACATTCGGAAAAAAATTTTAGCGAGAAAAAAAAGCAGTCTTTGTCTATTCAAATTTTTTCAAATCATTAAATGTCAAGGAGATTTCAATTTTTCAAAAGTTTAGATAAACTACGAATGTCGTAGTGAAACGTGAACTTTTTAATAAAATCGAGTTTTTTAAGATTCAACCAGCCTGTTATTGCTAATAATTATCAAGACATTATATATATATATATATATATATATATATATATATATATATATATATATATATATATATATATATATATATATATATATATATATATATATGAAATCAGGCATTAATGTCATTTGGAGAAAAAATATTTTTACAATTCACAGTTCGTAATCTCGTAAATAAATGGAAAAACTCATTTAAAAACTTTTAAATTTGAACAACTTATTCTCATCTACGCAAAAATTCAAAAATGTATTCAAATAATTCCGGATATAATTGATTCCCCATGCCTCAAAATGCAGTACGTAAACAGAAACATCTCAATCTGCGAGTTTTGAATACGTTCAAAATTACTTAAAAAATTCTCATCAGGGATTCACATGAATAATCTCGAATTATTCAAATCATTCCGGCTACCGCATACGAACTGGTGCTGTGCAGTGACACTGGACCACTAAGAATTCATCCCATAAACCATTCAATGTCGACGAATGTTCGTTTCGACCGTTTTATCTAACATCAGATCAGTTTCACTAGAACGGGTGCAGTCGCCACACTTTAAGAAGATGAAATGAATGGCGTAGAAACGTTCATCTCTGTCAACTTATCTAAGTATCAGGACCAGGGATTGAAGCGAGGCGATTTTGTCAGTGCTTTTTATGATGGGTATTTCCTGCGATTGTTAGTTCGATCGAGATCCTGAATGGAATATAATAAGCTAGACTAGACGAATCAATCCTCTCTCTTCTTGGTGTCCTCCCAGATTAAATGTATTATGAATTACAAGAAGTTAGTTTCTACAGGCTGAATTTTTCAGCAGTATTTTCCCTTAAAATAATAGCCTATTGCAGAGTATTGAAAGCTAACTGTTAGTTGCGAGAGTAGTTTTTCATAAGTCGTATTTTTATCCCATGAGACAACGATCTATATATATATATATATATATATATATATATATATATATATATATATATATATATATATATATATATATATATATATATATATATATATATATATATATATATATATATATATATATATATATATATATATATATATATATATATATACAGGGTAGCGAGAAAGTCTGGCAACCAGCTATTTTCTCTGAAACTATCAAATATATAATTATCAAATTCTAGGGTTATTAACGCGATTTCATTTTGCGTTTTTCAGAGGATCCGTCAAAGTTTAGTGACGTCACCATTCAGTGTACCGCCGCCATCTTGAATTTTTTTTAATGGCAACGTAGGTCGAGTGATATATCGTAGAAAAGCTTATTTCTTCCTCTTTTCAAAAATACTAAATAGGTGCAACATTACCTAAAAAATATAAGAAACAAGTGTCGAAAACTTAAAATATTCAATTTTTCAACACATATCATATAACAAAAGAATTAATTAGAATAATAACACATAATCAACAGTTTCTTTATAAAAAGTGCTCAAAGTGTTGGCCACCTGTTTCTTGGCAATAATACAATCTGTCTTGGAAGCTTCGAATGGAATTGTTGATATTTTCTGGAGAAATTCCTTGCATTTCAAGACGTATGCGATCTTTCAAATCGTCTATGTTTGTTGGTCTGTTAACATACACGCGGTCCTTCAGGTATCTCCATAAGAAGAAATCAAGTGGACTCAAGTCGGGAGATCTTGCTGGCCACTCAATTATACCTCTTCGACCAATCCATTTCTGAGGGAAAGTTGTATCCAAACATTGCCTAACGTTTTTATGAAAGTGCGCGGTGCACCATCCTGTTAGAAATATACATTCATATTTGAAAATAGAGCAGTAATTTCAGGTATAATTTGATTCAGTAGAAGATATTTTTCACCAGTAAGAGCGCCGTCTATAAAAAGTGGACCAATGATATGGTTTTTCACCAAGCCAGCCCATACATTAACTTTTTGTGGGTATTGTGTATGGGCCTCATCCATCCATTGGGGATTATAATCTGACCAATACCGGAAATTATGTCGATTAATAGTGCCGTTTAGAAAAAATGTAGAATGTAGCTTCATCACTGAATACAAGTGAATCTAAGAAATTATTTTGATCACCAATTTTCTCTAGAACCGTTTCACAAAACTCTAATCTTCGATCAAAATCATCCTCAGCTCATTCTTGGTGGTTTTTAGTTTTGTATGGATGGAACTTATTTTGATGCAAAATTGTTCCGACTTCCTGCTAATATCACGATTTCTTGCCATACGTAGATGTTTAATGATTTTGTTGAACATCTACTAGGACATCTAAAGTCTTATCTTCGGTAGTTGCAGTTTTTGGTCTGCCAGACCTTGGGCGATCCTGTACGCTACCGGTTTCATTAAATTTATTTAATATTCTGGAAACTGTTTATTTACTTATGGGGGCATGTTGAGGATTCAAATCATTGAACAAATGACTTATTTCTTCATATGTACGTTTTTTATCGCCATATCCAATTAACATTAGTATCTGGATCTTTTCTTTTTCTGATAAGTACACCATTCTTAATTTACTTCTCACAAATACAACTCAAACACTGCATGTATCAAATACCAAGATTAAATCAATTTACTATTTGAAAATATGGTTTAAACACTGCCGTTATCAAATAAAAAGACTCTGACATTCGACTGGTGATTTTTGACATATTTTTTCATTGCTTACTACTGTTTTTTTATTAACCGTATACCAGTGACGTACCAGCAATCTTCCAAAATATAGAGAAATTAACACACATATCTGCAATGTTATAGGATACTTTCTGAGTAATGTGGTATTTGTTCTATATTTTTGGAAAGAGAAAAAAATAAGCTTTTCTACGATATATCACTCGACCTACGTTGCCATTTAAAAAAATTTAAGATGACGGCGGTACACTGAACGGTGACGTCACCTGACTTTGACAGGTCCTCTAAAAAACGCAGAATATATTTCCGTTAATAACCCTAAAATTTGAAAATTATAACTCTGATCGTTTTAAAGAAAATCGCTTGTTGCCGGACTTTCTCGCTACCCTGTATATATAAAATATATATATATATATATATATAATAATATATATATATATATATATATATATTTACATATATATTATATATATATATATAATATATATCTATATTATATATATATATAATATATATATACAGGGTGTCCACGGAAGGTGGCTCGCGCATATAACTTTCTTGCTGCCGGAGATGATAAAATGAAATTTAGAGAATCTGTTTAATGCATAAACTGCATTTTTTGATAAGTAACTCAACTTCATGCAACTTCCTGTTTCACTGGAAGTGACATAAAGTTTCTATTTTTGAATGGGACACATGGTATATCTTCAGTTTTTTTGTCTCCATATTACATTTAGAATACAATCATGTATCATTTGTCACATCTTGTAACTTTTATTTAATTTTTTTTCGAAATATATTTTTATTCTAGAGGGCTTTGGATAAGTTCAAA
>JARQZK010000054.1:0-62500 GCA_030704885.1 Cynegetis impunctata
TTAAATTACATTTAATGAGATATTGTTAAATTTACTATCCATTTTTGTACTGTTACAGATTATTATTGATTTAAGTGAATACCGAGGAAGGAGGAGCCTCCGACAGTTTTATTAAAGATTATTTTGTATATCTTGAACTTTACTGTATTAATTCGGAAAGTGTAATATATAGGTCTATTTTTCCAGTGCTCAGGCTTGCATAGAGCACCCTGTAGTTACTATGCTTATACTAGTAGAACATATTTATTAATTATTTAATGCTCAATACTAACACTACTCAATACAAACAAAAATTGTACCTAACACTAAATTACAACCTTATTTATTTCTTCAATCTTCAATTATATTGCTCAATTTCCCTTGTAATATCAAATTCCGTGTAAGTATAGTTCGATCATTCAAACTTTCTTCTTTAGAAGTTCCATATTTGGTAGGGGCCCCTTTTTTTTAAAGGAAATTGATTTTATGCACTCAAGAATTATGCGGAATAGTTCAATTCCTTCGTGTAAACGCCACTGTATCCATGGTACAATTTAATTTTATCATTGTCCTCATTTTTGAGAGTGAAGGAAATAAATAAATATTTAATTATTGGTTTACTTCTTTTATAATTTATAATCAGATGTTATTATGATGCCTGATACTAAACTTTTTGTGCGAAGGTGTGCAAAAATGTAATATTAAATTCCATACATTTCATACTAGTATACCTAAGACTATCGTGGTCTGCATGTAATGAAAAAGCAAGTAGATATAGATATATTTATAAGGACTATTTACTACGCAAATTTCCAATCGTTAGCATCTTACGGTATAATTTACTAGGGTGGTTCCTCGAGTATTGATAGGGTTTTTGTTGTAACGTCAATTGACATCTCTCACACTTTTCAAAATTATCAACCTAAGGAAATAAAACACTTTATTTCATATGATTCCATATGATCGACACATGTTTCGGGCTTTTAGCCCATTATAAAGAGCGATAACTTTCAGAAATGGGCACTGAGGGTAAGGGGGCATCCATTAATTACGTGAGGTGTTTAGGGGGGGATGGAGTCGAGAGAAATATTTTCACTAAATCTCACGTGGAGGGGGGTGTTGGCAATTATCACGTAATTTTTTTCCCGGAAGAAACAGTATAAAATTGCGAGAAAACTGGATTAAATTAAGTGAAAAATGTTTCTTCACTAAAATATGGCTTAATCATACATAATAATATTCATCGCTGCTTAATTAAACACTGATAGAAGAATTTATTATCTGCAAATAAATTACATTTGTTTGGAAACAATTTATTCATCGATTAAATATGAACAACTATTCTTCGTTAACAATTAGTGAATATTTATTAACAGTAAATAAATTTTTTTTTGGAAGACTATCTCTTTTTCATATACCGTACGATGGGAAGATTATTCATGAAAAATAATGCTATAACATTTATAATAAATATACGATGCACTAATAATTTTCACTGAAAAAAAAAATTCTGTATGGCTCATTACAACAATTGCTTTATTATCAATTTTATTTTCTCCACATTTCAATAAAATATTACTAATTTACTTGAACTAATAGAATTTTTTATTAAAGTTATGGCGGAATAAAAAGTGTTAAAGTAGTATTCACACTTTAGATCATACATGAGTCTCCGTTGATAGAATTAGAGTGAATATTTTTTTACTAATTTTAGTAGTTCCTATTTAGTTATTTTATTGTTAAATGTCATTATGGTTCTGTAATACGTCAAAATGTGTAAAATGTGTAAAAATATTAAGTACTAGTCTTAAATAGAAAAAAATATAAGAAAATGGTTTTTTTAAATTAATCTAATGGAATCCTCGAATCCCACGTGAGATTCGAGGAGGGGCGAGGGGGATAGAGGAATAATAATAATAATAAGTTTATTGTCGATACATACAGAAGTTTTACAACAGTACTTTAAGTAAATTCAATTATTTTATGACAACAAAACTATAAGATGCACCTAAAAATAGCATTTCACAAAAAAAAACAATACGAAATTCCAATCAAAATAAAAAAAATCACAAAACTGACAGCTTCTATTATAAACGCATCGAAACCACAAAGCCAGCGGCTGTCTGTGGTATACTCATTAGAAAACCTTAAACAAATCAATAAAAACAAGTAGGTTCAAATCCGATACACAAGAGAAAACGAAACTCAAACCTTGCATCGAATCACGTCATGTAACCTCCCACTATCAAATTCCATCAAAAATTTCTTGGCAGCTCTAGTAAAACATCTAATATTCTGAATACTCCTGATTTCTAATGGTAAGATGTTATAAATCCGAGGCCCAAGGTATTCTGTGCTTTTTTGGCCGAATGATTTCAATGAAAATGGGATTTCATATTGAATCTCTGACGTGTACCATAACCGTGATCTATAATTGACAAACAATGTTTTGATCTGTGAACTCTTGTTAATAGTACCAGTGCAAAAGTCTTTCTTAGGTTCAATACTCTAGTTTCAGCATAAAAAACTTCTGAAGGGTAGATATTTGATTTCCTATAAATAATATACTATTTTGTATATGTATTCGTCACAAGCCGATCCCCAAGCCAGGAGTCCGTAGGTGAGTCTCGAATTTATTAACCCATAGTATATTCTCAAAAGGTAACTGGCGTCAAACACATCCCTCAGCTGCTTGAAACGATATAACATGCTACGTAGGGTAGCTGCAACGTTTTTCAGGTGAAGATTCCACTTCAAATGTGAATCGATCGTTACTCCGAGATATTTTATCGTATCTGATATTCCAATTTTTCTATCTGAATCCACATCCAATGAGACAAAAGGAAGCAAATTGCGAGAGTAGCAGATAAATGCGAGAAATTTTGATTTATCATAATTTAAAGTTAATCGCTTCTGGTACATCCAGTAATCAATGATTTTCATATCCATTTCAGCCTGCTCCTTCAAATGCTCCCAACTGTCTCCATTGATAACCAATGCCATATAATCGAAATTTATAATAGATTGTGAACCTTATATTCTTAAAGAATACTTTATTTTTTGTAGTTGATATTATTGTATTATTTTACTTTTTTCATCTTCATAGATGGTGTGAAGTGCTATGTTTGTTGAAAATAAATATTCACTTACTCACTTGATCGTAAATCGATATTATGACTACTAATTTGGCCATGAGAGATGTATCGTTAGATCTCCAAAATTGGCCAGATAAAACGGTGTGTTACGGGACTGAAGTACTGTACGTTGAAGCGATTTAACTGCAGATAAATCTTTCAAAATTATCTGCAATTAAATCCTTCAAAATTATCTGCCGATAGATTGGATAGATTTGACCAAATAATCGTACAGATAAATTGCACTAGATCATGAACAATTCGTTCATTAATCTTTGCAATTAATTCAACTATAAATTGGTACATTTTCTCTGACCAAAAAATTGTTTCGTCTATATCCACCTTGTCGATTGAGCGAAATAATAGGGTACCTATAATAACTTTATAAGAAATAAAAAAACTAACTTTTCACAGGTTGTATGGAGGCCTCGGTAGACCAGCGGTAGGGTGAACCGCCTTATACCGTTTGTGGGTTCGAGTCCCCTTGGGTGTTGTGTAAGTCCGGAATTTAGTGGTTATTATTATGATTAAGAATTGTTGGGTAATGTACATAGTTTACAAGCCCATTGTCCGTTCGGAACCGGCGTTAAACTGTAGGTCCTTCGAGTTAAAAAAAAATAAAAATCTATTGCGTAAACGTGTTTCGTCATAACATTGACTTCATCACGTACTATACCTATAATAATTGCCAAACAAGCGGAGATGTTACAGTTTTCATAATTTTTTTCGAATATGCATATGCCAGCTATATATATATATATATATATATATATATATATATATATATATATATATATATATATATATATATATATATATATACCGGGTGTATATGAGTGATGGGCCACCCCATAACTTTTTAATGAATACTTCGATTTTATTGAAATTTGGGTGGTTTATCTCAGACATAATTTTGAGTTTTTTCAAATACAAAATCAATATAGCTGACTTCCGGTTTCACAGAAAACGATATAAAAATTAAAACTTCAAATGGAACACCCTATATTTTTTTACATATTTTAATTCTGAGGCTTCAAATACATACATTCCTACATTCCATCTGTCAAATTTTTTTTTTCATATTTCGTAAACAGGGCCGGTCTCAGGAGCAAAGGGAACTGATAAGAATAAAATCAATAATAATTACTTCGTTATTTAGAAATTGAGAAAACTAATGCGTGAATCATTTTGAAGGAATTTGAAGGAGCTTTTTGATATACGGGGTGGCCCATGTATGTTTCTATTTGAAAAACTGAGTTTTGGTTCGAAAAAGAATTTAATCGTTAACAAACTTCACGAAAATAAATTTTTTGAAAAATTATTACTTTGGGCGATATTTTAAATCAATTATCTATTATTTAGACGACGTCGCAGCCATCTACGATAAAAAAAACAAAATTGAAACTGCGCTAGAATTGACCTTTGACAGATGGAATGTATGTATTTGAAGCCTCTGAATTAAATTATGTAGAAATATATAGGGTGTTCCATTTAAATTTTTAATTTTTATATCGTTTTCTTTGAAACCGGAAGTCAGCCATATTGATTTTGTATGTGAAAAAATTCAAAATTATGTCTGAGATAAACCACCCAAATTTCAATAAAATCGAAGAATCCATTAAAAAGTTATAGGGGTGGCCCATCACTCATTTACACCCGGTATATATATATATATATATATATATATATATATATATTATATATATTTATATATATATATATATATATATATATACATATATATAAATGGTGCTTTTTAATTTAATTAATGAAAACTAATTAATGAACGAGGGTCCAATGACGGGTACTTCGGTACTTTGAGAAAGAAATTCAAAAACATATCTCCTTAACAGTGACTCTTTCTTGCAAAAGTTGATATGTCTATGCTAAACACCTTGTATATATATACAATCACGTCACGTCACAAATTTCGTGACGAAATATAAACTAAGTATTAGGAATTTTTTTTCCATCATTCATCATATCCAAAGTTTCACTACGTGTTTAATATTTTCATTTAATTACATTTTAAATTAACTATTTCAACAAATTTTATATTAATTCATTTGCTTATTTTAGGTTTCAGATTATTTATGTGATCTTAGGTAACGTTTATAATTTTGAAATTTCAATCGATTTGTTTTTATGATTGAAATTTATATTCTAGGAGTTGAATTATAACAAATTTATCTAGGTAATGTAAATAATTCATCTTTCACAAAATTAATTCAGCGAAGTTATCCTTAAGTGAAGAAATATCAGAAGGTATAGTCTGTCCAGCGAGACTTGGCGTTCACGTCAATTGTATATGACGTCGATCTTGAACACTGTTGCCTGACGTAATAAATAATCTTAAATCTAATTAGCTGACCCAATTTTGAACAAAAATGAGATATAGAGGTTATTTCGGCGACTGTCAAACGTGAAAGTAAGTCGACAGGGTCCAAAAACATTGAAAATTTTGAAACAGAATGGCCACTTCACATTCAATTCAACTTATTTTCACTACTGGGAATGTAAATTTTTCTTGAGTGATTCATATGATTTGATATGTTATGGACAGAATATTATTGTCGAAATGATCATTATCATATAACTACTTTTCCAGAAAATTACTAACGACAAATACGAGTTATGCCAAATTCGAATTTTATTTATTTGGGTAGATAGCCTTACGTCGTTATTTGCGCATGTCTATGACGTGAACGCCAAATCTCGCTGGATAGACTTTAGTTTTCAAATCAATATTTACTGTACCCGTTATTGGATATGTAGAAAATCTCAAGATCAAGGAAACTCTAACCTAGAAGAATTCTGATTTTATGCTCCATAATGGTAGAAATTTTCACGGAGTTATCATGATATTAAAATGAAAGAATGAGCTATGTTGAACTACATCACGTCGTATTTACATTGTTCATTTTTTCGACAACTTATGAGTGCGCTATCAATTCAATACTTAATGATAGTGAAGTGATGCAACTAATTCCTATCACTTCCGTTTAATTAGTAAAGAATAGTTTAATGAACCTACTCACAGACGAAATTTTTGGACGTAATGAATGTTCGATACGTGTTCAATACCTATACAAACTACTTATTAGTTGATATTTTTGAAACTGAATTTAAAATGTGTTCATTATGGTTTTATTCCATTTTGAAATTTTTAACTACAAAACTAATTCACATAATGATTTCTACTTATCTTGTTCCCACTATTTAACAGTGCTTTTGAAATAAAAAATGGAAAATCTCAAAAAACAGATAAAAAAACAGTCGACTTATTTTTGGGTACATGAAATTGGATGAAAACTTATGCGAAGTTTATATGTCCTGGACTAGGTCGGGAGGAATTATAACGGTGTTCTCAGATTTATTTTTTTTCATTATGGTGAGGTCTCCACTCTACTGAGGCCTCCTTATGAGCTGGTTCTATTAGAACATACGCTCAGCAACCTCAGACTTAATAACCTGATAATAGTATGAAAATAAAGGTAGGTACTTCAAGAGAATGAAGTTGATTATAACCATGGCAACGGAATAAAACCTGCTAAATTAACATTAAGATAGTTGAAATTTTGCTTTTTCAAGTTAACATGAATTTTGTTCGCGATTATTGCAATAAATAATGGAAAACAGCAATGTTATTCAGTTTATTTAGTATGAAAATATGTCCGTTTAAATTTCCAATACACCAGCTGCTACTAGTGCAGCATTATTGTTCTCTAAACTAATCACTAAAATCAAATATTGTGTGAGTTAAAGTTGCTTAGATGTTATTTTATCGCTGTTTTCATCCTATCATGGACATCTGTGAGAAAAAATTATAAAAACATTGTCAAAATATGAAATAGAATTGAATTTCAATGCATAGCTACCAATTAAACTCATGATTAAGACTAAAGATCGTCAATAAAAATGTTAAATACAATAAAATATTGGATTACTTTAATTACGCAAGCTATTGAATGTCTCAGTAATCAATTACTATTTCATTGGATTTGATACAATGTATTAAAGGAGAATATTTAATTCATATTGATTCGAATGACACAATATAGTGCAATACATATAATCGAAGCAAAATATTAGAAATTAATATTCTCAAAATCAAAAATCATAAAACAAAGGCAATTATATCTCCTTGTGCCGAACACCCTGTGTATATGTGTATATTTATATAATTTTGGAAAATTATTTTTGATCTTATAACAATATCAAATGAGTACCTAGTATCTTTATAAGAATATATTAACAAGTATGTAATTCGCAGAAGCTGAGAAAAATTAACAAATAATAAAGTCTTCTGCTTTTCCCAAATTGAATCAAATAGTTTTTCCGAAAGCTTTTTCACCAAGAGAAGGATGGAATAGCTCTTAATTCCACATTCATGATATCTAAAATCTATTACAAAATTGCAAGTGCAGACAACTAAAGTGATGACATCAACTTCTCTAAAGCGGGGGAGACGGGGAGCACCTGTGGGGCTCCCTCGCGATGCTGGAACCTAATTCATGGCCGCCCAGGATTCAGCGGCTAGTCGACCACCGGCATTCGCGTTTACAACAAGTACACCTTCCGCAAATTTTCACCTGAGTTCGAGCGAGCCTTCGCGTTGCACAGAGCTGATACCTTTTGTTTATTCGTCCTTTGTGATTTGATGGATGATATTGTCGCTTTGAGTAAATTTTTAGTTTCCATTTGAGTGAATTTCGAACCGGAGAAATTTCCTTACTGAGAAAATTTATACTTGAAGCACGTAAGTTATTTTGTCTACTATAAATCTATGAATTAAAAACAAATATCACTTTTGAATTTTTGTTTGTTTTTCTTTTGCTACAAAAGGTTTAGGCATAAAATATGTAACGAATAAATAATAAAGCCTTTAATTGTATTTGAATAGTTTATACATAATTTGAGTATTATAATTATGAGAACATAATATCAATCATGAAATTTTCTTTCGATTTACCTATCTAAAACAAATTTGAAATATGAATAAATATAGTACCTATATTCATGAAATAAAATATATTTTCAATTGAATATATTCGCAATTACTTTTTGAAAAATGAATCTCTGACAAATTCTTCTTGGTTGAAATGTTTCTACAAATTAGTAATTTGAAGTAGTTTAAAAATATTACCCTTTATTGTAATAAAAAAATTAAAAACAAAATTTAATGTTATCTTGATTGAAAATTACAAAAACTTTATTGACTAGCTATAAGACTTTCAATAGATTTTCCAGATTTCATTTTAACGTGATTTTAATCTTAAATTACGACAAACTGAATTTCAAAATAAATTATTGACTTATTGTTGATACAAGAACATCAAACGGTGGTTAATTCTCATAACATGAAAATTCATTTAAATTTATGGCGTGCATCCTTCAAGAGCCTAAGTAAAACATTCATAAATTGAATTGACACTTTAAATAACATTCAAAAACATATTTGTTTTAGCGAAATTTTTTCTATCAGAGATACTACTGAATAGAAATTTTGTTTTATCGATTCAATATCAAAATAAAATTCAAGGTTTAACAACACAGAATGATGTAATTCATTTTAATACGTTAAATTATTTTTACTGGTTCTGAAAAACATTCGCATTGGTTTCTTGTTTGGAATAATATCTTATGTAGGTACGTGATGCCATGATGTCTACCGATATTTTCCGGATTCCGCTTATATGTTTGTATCTAATATTCAGCTCATACTATTCATTTCAAAGTAATTTAACAGAATATTCTCGGTATGAATATTTGCTGTGAATGTTTTGAATGAAAAATTATAAAATTGATCATATACAATTATTAGTTTTAGGGATTAAAGTGTATGGAATTCAAGTTGATAACCATGTCAAATTCTGTCAAACCATGTCAAACTCTACACATCCTACATATCGCATAAAATGCTTAATATCATCTTCACTAGTTTCTACGTCGTTTTCTCTTCGCCAAACTTGGTTTTCGATCAATAAATTTCTAATGATTTAGTTGCCCTGGGTATATCTAAGGCCTTCGACCGCGTTTGGTACAAGGCACTGCTAAAGAAGCTTATATCTTACAATTTTCCCGAATAACTATGCTGCTTCATCGAAACCTGTCTTCATAAAATAGGAATACGTGTTACAGTTGATAATACAAGCTCGTATCTGCAGTCATGCATACTGATAACGGCGGTGTGCCGCCAGGGTCGATCATGTCCCCGGCGTTTTTTCCTATACATACTAATGATCTCTTAAATTCTACTAGAAATAAAATTAGGAGCTTCACTGATGATTGTACTCATCACCAACATGACGCCTGTTAGTGCATCTATATCTGGACATCAACGTATTGTTCAAGTCTATAAATGACGACTCATTTCTAACTAAGACTCTGATGATCTGGTTGCTTTTAATTACACCAAGACAACAATTTCTCAACAAAAACTTCCATTATCGATCCTCCATTATTAAAGTAAAACCAGAGTCAGCTACACAGAGGCTTAGTTTTCTATTTCGTTCTAAAAATTAGTTCACGCCAATGCAGATATTGCTCATTTATAAGGCTCAATTTAATTCAGCATTGAAATACTGCTCCCATGCTCAGAGCTCCATACCTTCCCCCTCCACTTACAAGACTCAATTCAAAAAAGAACGGTAAGGCTTATAGACGTCCCGTCTTTAACCGCTCATATTCATACAGTTAAACATCGGAGGAAAGTTTCCAACTTATGTCTCTTTTGTGAATATCATCACTGCAGGTTTTCTGCAATCATTGCCTTCATTATTAGGTCTTACTAGTAGTAGGGGAGCCCGAGATGCTAAATGGGGATTTACTTGAGCGTCGTGGGCACCTTACGGATTGTGGGGATTGGATGCTAAAACGCTTAGGCGGGTTCTGTAAACATGTACAGATTTTCAAAAAAATCGTTGTATAGAAATACTCGAGCGCGTCAGATATTAATAGTTTATACATTTCACATGTCTCTGATAATAAAGGTAGGTTAATCTGCCTGGTTTGCACGGTGGGGGTAACCGTACGAAGGGGTTGAAAATTGAAAAAAAAAGTTATTCGAGCACGTCAGATATTCAAAAGGGATGTTAAGTTAACTCTAACTTAACACCGGACGCACCGGACATTCTCGAGCACGGTTAATTTTTTTTTATTTTGAAGGAAATTCAGTTTTTGTTTTCGAATTTTCAAATATCTGCCATGAGTTTTGGTCTCATTCAAATCGTCAGTCTTTTGAATAGGAGCTATTCAAAAAACTGACGATTTGAACGAGACCAAAACTCATGGCAGATATTTGAAAATGCGAAAAAAAAACCTGAATTTCCTTCAAAATAAAAAAAAATTAACCGTGCTCGATAATGTCCGGTGACGTTTTCTTTTTGCAATTTTATGAGTCTTGTATTTCCATATATCACGCGCAAATATTCAGATTAGTGGAATGCATACTCTTCTGCATGTAATTAACTCACCTTGCCTTAATCTAACGCGCTCTATTTTTTTTCTAATTTTATCGGCAATTTCACCTATGGTTCATTAACGTTTTGATGTTTCCGCCAATATTCTTCTCTTTAGTAAGTATTTGTTATTCATTTTTAAAACTATCTAATGCCTGGGAAGTTTTTATACTTTACTACTTTTATATATAATATACTAGCTGACCCAACAGACGTTGTTCTGCCATATAAATTATTTTTATCTATCTATCTTTTTATCTATTCATCTATCTGCCGATGTATCACAATCTATCTAACTATCTATCTATCAATCTATCTGACCCGGCAAACGTTGTTTAAATTATAAGAATGGCTATAAAAATATGGGTTGTTGATAGAAGGGTTACCCTTCTATCAACAATCTCTAAATTTTCACCCTTAGGGTGAAAATTTAGAGTTGTTTGTATTTTTTAATGCAACATCATAAAAAAATAAAAATGAAAATTTTGTCCAAAAAATTTATAAAAATGTTTGTGGTGAACTACTCTAATCACGTAGGGGTATGAAAAATATATTACGACCTATTTTCAGACAGACTATTGTTATTTTCGATTGCCAACTTGCAACTTTATTGCGGATCTGTGGATAAAATTTAAAAGAATGAAAATCGCGACGGAAAAATAGGGGTTGATCGTAGAAGGTAAAAAATTGGGAGTTATATGAATTTTTTTATTCTTGACAAAATAAAACTGAAAATCTTGAATTGAAGTTTATAATCAACAAATAAAAAATAGGGATTAATCGTAGAGGGGTGAAAATTTAGAAAGCTGTATCTTAAAAAAAATTAACATTAAGTTTTGTCTAAAAAAAATCAAGGGTTGGACTACCCTTAATATTTAGGGCGATGAAAAATAGATGTTGGCCGATTCTCAGACCTACCCGATATGCACACAAAATTTCATGAGAATCGGTCGAGCCATTTCGGAGGAGTTCAACAGAAAAAAATAGGGGTTGATCGTAGAGGTGTGCAAATTTAGGGTTGTGTGTATTTTTGAATGCTGTATCATAAAAATATAGAACAGAAATTTGTGTCTGAAAAATAAAAAAATTAAATTAATGGGTTGAAAAATAGATGTTGGCCGATTCTCAGACCTACCCGATATGCACACAAAATTTCATGAGATTCGGTCGAGCCATTTCGGAGGAGTTTAACTTCTAACACCGCGACACGAGAATTTTATATATTAGATATAATTACATCATTGATTATAACATCAATATTAAAATACCAACACATTTCTATTTTCACTTTCCGAAATTTTTCTCCTCAAAAATCAAGTACAATCTTTACTCCTAATTGAGATTTTGCTTGAAATTCTTCTGAAGGTTTTTGATACTAGAGCCACCTATTTCGAGAAAATTTTCATATACGTACAAGAGTAATAAATAGCTTTATTTTTCGGGTTAATATTTTAAATTAAATAAATTTTCATTATCAACTTTGTGCTGCATACCAACTATAGTTTATTATTTAACAATCATCAAATTTGCTTTAAATAATTATTGAATTTAAATTGAATGCATTCACAAAAAAAAAGTTTAATTATTTTCAATGTATTTTCTTATTTTATATTAAACTTGAATCCGAAATTTCTTACAAAAAGAATAAGTTGAATGTTGCAGATTCACCTATAATTTTCTGAAAGTAAATTTGTTCATCAATAACAGAAACTTAATATAAATAATTCACTTCATTACATGACATACTCACATAGCATCCTATTGAATATTAAAATCTTCAAACTTCAATTAAACAAAGACAATAATCCACATTCTGCTTTTAAAGAAAAATGCCCTATCACTTCGACATCTAAACCCAATTTGAATCGGTCGAAGTGGACCAGAATTTATTTTACATTTTTCGTCAATAAACCGAAATCGTCATGAAAAGTATTGGAAAGGTTAACAATACGGTGACCGATGCAGTCATTTCTATTTCGAATCATGCAAAGATTTCAAGGTTTTATTCTAATTTGTTAGGCGGATGAAATTATTTGATTTGTGTATTCGAATAAACAAAGAATGAAATATTCAAAAACATATGGCATTGAAACACAGTTAACACTGAAAAATAATTTTTAGTCAGTCTAATTTCTCCGAAAATTATAGACTACTAGGTGCCCGGCCACACGTTGCTGCTGCTCAAATTTATATATACAGGGTGGGCCATCCATAACTTTTCACCCCGAATTTTGAGCTTTGGGATGAAATAACGAAAAAACGCTCGGACAGGTCAAATTTCGTTGAAAGGGGGACAGATGAGGGTGTTCAAATGAGTTTGATATCAGAACCCCTCTAGCCGCAACCCCTAACAGCTCTCATTTTTTTTTAAAGTCTGAAATAACTAAATGAATTCTCATTTTGAAACAGCTTCTCCATCTCAATATCAACTAAATCTGTTATCGCCGCCTTTTTTTGCAATTTCTCGATCACTACGCGTATGCCAAACACATGTTGAAAATGCTGAAACCGAGACAATAACTGAAAACGTGAAAATAATAATATTTACAAAGTAAATCGTGCGCTTTCGTTTAAATTGAAATAATTGCTGTTAGGGTAGCGGCTAGAGGGGTAGTGATATCGAATTCATTTTTTGACCCGTCCGAGCGTTTTTTCCATCTCAAAGATCCAAATTCGGCGTGTGAAAGTTATTCATGCAATACTGAGTCACTCTGTATAATAATTAATGAGCGATGAAAAAAAAAATACACTCATGCAGGAAATTGAATTGCCTTTCCAACAAGATGCTGCTCGACCCCTTTTCCCTATTCAAAAATGAGAGCTGTTAGGGGTTGCGGCTTGAGGGATAGTGATATCAAACTCATTTGAACACCCTTATTTGTCCCCCTTTCAACAAAATTTGACCTGTCCGAGCGTTTTTTCGTTATTCCATCCCAAAGCTCAAAATTCGGGGTGGGAAGTTATGGATGGCCCACCCTGTATATATATATATATATATATATATATATATATATATATATATATATATATATATATATATACATGCATTTTTATATAAGAGATTGCGGTGCGTCGAAAGTCTACAGTGAGGTGCGGGAGTATTCTGCAAATTAAATAATGTATATACATCCAGGACAAGTTGAGTACTGTGTAGTATTATTTTCAATTATTACAAGTTTTCATTGTGTTATAATTGTACCTAATCGTAAAAAATTAATCAATCATTAAGAGTTGATCAGAAAAGAAAATACTTATAAAAATAAAATAGATCTACAAAATATTTAGGAGGTCAGGGCCAAGTATTATTCATTCCACTTTTGTAGTGCAAATTTTCGCCCAACTTAAGAAATAATTGAGCATTTTAAGTTCCCAAGAACATCAAGTATCGAAAATGGTAATTCGCTGTCATTTCATTCAATTGAATTATACCATATTCGTATTCGAAAAATTATAGCATTATATCGTTTTCCTTGAACAGTTATACATCATCACAAGGTGCTGCTTTCGGCATGGCCAAATCTGTTGGTATATCCAATGTCAGATTTTTGCAACTGAGATTTATTCACTCTGTGATATATGCTCTGCTGATAACCGTTATTTTGATATTTCAGTGAGAAATTCAATCATCTTCGATAAAATTATAGTATTGACAGTGTGGACATTTTTCTAATTTCATAAGAGTAATGTATGCATTATTTTGCTATTGTTAATGTTATTATATTCATTCGGTTAAGGGCTTCATTATTATCGTCATTATTCAACAATTATAATAATAATAATAATAATGAATGAGAGCTAACTATGTGACATAACTGAAAATTATTCCGGCATTCAGATCGATATATTGACGCGCAGAATGCAGAAAGCAGTGTTGCTCGGGTCACTTCGAGTCATCAGGTCCCATGAAACATGAACTATAGAGGCCGCTTGCAGCTCATCTCTTTTGTTAAGGGACGCTGTAAGGGTAGGATGAAGAACTACTCCAAGGAATGTGTGAGAGGTAATTTTGTGAGTAACCAGCAACATCCGGAGTCTCACACACCCTGAGAATGCGTGCGGGATACTCTCAGGGTAGTCTATAAAAGATTTTTCTCCACGATCATCACATAATTCGCCAATTCTGATATCAAATTTGATTACAGAATGCTGGAATTCTTTCTCTTGAGATTAGAGAAATATTCTGCACCACCTCTGCCCCCATGCAATTTGCTTTCTCTCCCTTGTAATAGAATAATATTCTCACACTGGCTAGCAATAATAACATTAGCCTTGACGCAGTTGATTGTCATCGTAGTGGAAAATTTGAGTAAGTGTCAAAATTATTGCTGTCAAGTTTCCCATCGAAAATATGAAAAGTATTATTCAAATTTATATTAAATATTCAAAATCTTTGATCGTGGAGAAAGTATAGTCTGCTACTCGGTTAGAATGAAAATTCGTGATGCTCGTGGTTCCTCACGCTCGCCTTCGGCTCGCGCTCGGAACTTTTCCACTCGCATCGAATTTTCATTCTAACCTTGTTACAGAATATACTATTCCTCTCACACGGACGTAAAAAAAAAAAAAATAATAATAATAATAATTCCTTTAATGTTCTCTCCTTGACGGAATCCAGTGTATTGCTCTATTCAACCGAGAAAGACAATATATAAAAAATTAAATAACGAAGTATATATACTATATGAACCATCTTGAAGTAATTAAAATCAAATACAACCACTCTTACTGAATAATCAAAAGAAAACGAATATCTCAACCAGCTAGAAAATTAGATTCATACGATGATAAATGAAGCAATTAAAAATAACATGTGTAGTCAGGAACTAAGTTCTTCACATAGTTTTGAAATATACAGTTAATAATTTTCGAGTTTTTTCACTTTTGATACTCTTTCTGACTCTGAGCACATGATTTTTACTATTGTCTCTCTGTATTATGTGAATAGTAAACACGTGAATCACGTATACATTAAACATATGTAAACAGTAAACACTTGTATCGAGTTCTACAATTTCATTACACATACTTGCTGCAATTTCCATTTCTAGAGTCTTCATTGCAAAGGACCCCGCACATTTAGTTAGAAAAAATGACGACAGCTAAATTCGCTAATTTTTGGATATATTATAGATACTGGCCAGCTATGAAACATATCAATTTTAAATTCTGTTCTCACGACTGGTTTGGGATATAGAGTGGTCCAAATGTCAATGTCTCGATAAACCATCTTTACAATTTTAGAAAATGCTGTTAACATACAGACTTTCTGTGAAATGCGATAACCTCAGTGGAAAGCTATAGCTTGACGATAGTCACTCATATAACTCAAAATTGAGTCCGACATATACAGGCTGTTTACTCGATGGCTTTGTGTACACGGTCTCAACTTCGACAATTATGTTTCAAAATGCTTTATTACTTACTTAATAATAACAAAGGATACCCCAAATAGTAGACGGAAAGTACAACTGTCTACCATGTACAATTTAGAAAGAAGGATGGTCTAATTTGACATCACCGAATTTTTTTTTTTTTATATTTTGTACAGGGATTATTTGTGAGGTACTGGAAAAATAAATGAGTTCATTGCCAAATCGAATAGTTAAAAAACAGGCCACATTCATGTTAAAACTAAAGTTCATATACCGTATGTTCGTTTCCTAATGTCGAAAAATGAGAGTGTATCTAATGATTCTAATGGGACTGATTGGATTTCAACGAGACAAGTAAGAATAGTATATTCAGTTTATATTGTTCAGGGTGGTTTGGAATCGCTTCTTCCAGATCCATAACTCACTTTTCAAGTTACAGGTACAGTGAAATACGTTCTTTGACCAAAAGTCTAGTATCCTGAATGAATAATTATTTTCACATTTGATTATCAATTGAAATCGCGTTGTTTACCGAATCTATAATTTTAGTAAAAGGATGTTTCACGTGCGGGAGCACACCAGAATAACCACATGAGCATATGTTCCGAGTGTTCTTGGACCTGATTTACAGGTACAGGTACAGTAGATTTACAGGTACAGATTTACAGGTACAGTAGTAGTCGACACCGACTCTCGGTCTTCATTAATTTGAATCCATAGCTGATACTTTGTAACATTTTTATATCTCGAAAATAGTCTCAACCTAACAAGGTTAATATCGAGATAAGCTTCATCAATTTCTAAATTAATATCTTGATCACCTCAAGATGAAAAATAATTAATACATTTTTATCTACGAGGTATGCCTGTGAAAATGAACATACGGTATAAAAACGTCAGTTTCAACATGATATGTACTTTTTATAGACTACTCGACTTACTTACTCTCCAGTACCTCACAAATAAAAAGTTTTCAAGTAATAAAGAAAAAAAATTCTGTGATTTTAAATTTTGGACCACTTTTTTTTAAAACTATACATGTTAGGAAGCTGTATTTTGTTTCACTGTTTTATATATCGTTTTTTATCAATGAGGCTAGAAATAGAGTTTTTTGGCATAAAACTGTCGAAGTTGAAGCCGCATACACAAACTCATCGAGTAAACAGCCTGTATATGCCGGGGTCATTTTCAAAGTATTTGGATGGTTTCCTTTAAAGAACGGTTTTTCAGTGAAGTTATCATATTCCAGTAAAAATTTGTATGTTAACATAATTTTCTGAAATTATGAATATGATTTTTTTGGACATATATATTTGGACCACTCTATATCCTAAACCAGTCGTGGGAACAGAATTTAAAATTGATATGTTGTGTAGGTAGCCAGTATCTATGATATATCCAAAAATTAGCGAATTTAGCTGTCGTTATTTTTTCTAACTAAATGTGCGGGGTCCTTTGCAATAATGAGACAATATAACTTATGATATAAAACAAAAATAAATATTTAAATTGTTCCTATTAATACAATGAACTTTTATAGTTTTGCTCGTAGAACTTCATACAAGTCAATATATTTAAAATATTCTCCAGTATTGTTCAGAAAGCTTGGAAAGAGAATGACAAGTTTTGCTTGTTGTGAGTTTTTCACGTTATCTGTGGGAAATCCGAAATATTTGCATCTCATGAACGTTATAAATCACGTCCTATTTCAATATTATCTTTCATAGCGTACCGACAACAATTGTTGCTGTTCTCCGAGGAAGTGCGACTTAATTTGTAAATCGTTACGTGATGATTTTTACCAGTCAACTCCTACCATAAGCCGAGTAAAGGAACTTCTTTCCAATAAAATTTTTTCACGCTTAATATGAAGTAAGCGTAACGTACTATAAAGAACTTCGTTTCAATAATTTTCCATGACATGCAACTATACATGAGAAATAAATAATTTGATTTAAGATTAATTATATTTCTTCATTTGAAATTTTAGTTTAATTATTGAGAATGTTATAATCTAAGTTCCACAATGAAATAACTTATTCGAGCTACAAAAACTGTATCGAATGTAATTGAATTGAATCAATGCTGATGTTTTCTGAATACATGCAATACTAGTAAAATACGTTTCGGGACAAGCTGACTCTCTTCAGAACTTGCATATTGTTGATGAAATTCACCCACATAACATCAAATCTACAAGAATTAAATGTTGAATAATCATTTACATCGCAATTATGAATGCAGTGTTTAAACCGGTTTCAATTATGTCTTCACATCTCACTTTAGTAAGAATTACTAGATTTACTGAAAACACTTTGAATACAACTTCTAGTTCGGAGAATGCTACATAATATTTCAGTATTTAGTTGGATTGTTCAATTTATTACCACATAAGGTAGACGGTTGTAACAACTCGAATATTGCCGAAATTACAAACAATTCCCTGAAGAGTACAAGAGGAGAAACATTGTCAAGTCCTACAAGAAGGGTATAGTGTGCTTTGTTAATCAAAAGTAAGTAATAAAACATTTTTCTAAAAACCACAAACTATGTGTTTTCCGACAAGTGTTTTATTACTTATTTAATTTCTCAATTATGAACTACCACATAGTTGATTCATTTTCTATCGATTTTTTGTAAGTATTTTGGATGAATTTCATCCCGTTATATTAATTAATAATAAAATTACCGCACCTGGGTGTTTGCATACGTATTTATTGTATTCAAGTCGAGAATTTAATGACTATAATAAATTGGTTAATAAAAAGAAGTGTAGGGGTGGGTAAGGTTGTAACGATTTTCGTGGGGATGGCTGTAACATTAGTTACATAATAGTTTTTCATTGTAGAAACCTAGAAGACGCACAAGAAAGATTTCGAGAGGTGAAACTAGGAGATTTTTATCTCTATAGAGTTATTTAATTATGGATCAGAGATTTTTTTGGTTTGTGAGTTTTACCGGGAGTCTATTTAGGAGAAGCAGTACCTATATAAGGAAACATTATTTCAGTTGATCCATTTTAATTTAGCTGTGAAAAAATATCTAAAGTTTCATTAAAATGTGCCAAACTGTTGTAATATTAGTCAAAGATACATTTCATTGTCTTTTTCATCAATAAACCTGAATTAAATGCTTGATTTGTGTATATTCTTGGGTGTTACAACTGACCTATCACTGTTACAATTTACCCATCACTGTTACAACTGCCCATCACTATTACAACTGTCCCATCACTGTTACAACTGCCCCATCACTGATACAACTGTCCCATTACTGTTACAACAGCCCATCAGTGTTACAACTGCAATCACTATTACAACTATCCATCACTGTTACAACTGTCCCATCACTGTTACCACTGCCTCATCACTGATACAACTGTCCCATCGTTGTTACAACTGCCCATCACTGTTGCAACTGCCCCTGGTATTGGGTCTATTGTAACAGTCTCATACACTCAATAAATTGACTAATTCCTAACAAACTGTTTCTTCTTTTCATCTGAATTTGTTTTGAATACAATTATCCAGGTTTTCCTCTCATATGCATTAATCGTTCTTTATGACCGTAGAGGCAGTTATGTGAGCGATCAAAGGAAAATTATTACAATCTTACCCGATCTACCCTATTCTACGTGAAAATAGTGAAAAAACTAATTAGATCGATCAACTAAATCATCGCTATATTTCATTCTCTGCCAACAATTTATCATCAGGTGTATAGTGATAATGACCTCGAAATCATAAACTAGGCACTTATATGGTATTGTTTTACAAGCTGTTTCAATTTTACGTCTACAGTACTCGTACTCCAGATAGTTTACATGTAAAATATGCGTTTTGTCATGAAAAACGTAACTACATCTTCTCTTTTTATAATTAGCAACTCAAAATCTCAAATTAATTAGAACAAGAAATGATTGATGTAAAATATAGTTCGTACTAGTATTTATTGAAGTCGCCTGGAAAATATTAGAAACGTTTCTATATATATATATATATATATATATATATATATATATATATATATATATATATACATATACATATATATATATATATATACAGACCGTTTTTTTTAGCTGATCCTACTATTGCTATCTCGGAAATGAAGAGACCTACAAGGTCGGTTAAATGGGATAAAAGTTTCCAATTTTGGGGGGCAATAATAAGCCTTTTTCAGATCTTAAATATCAATGTTTGTTTTTGGGATATTCGCCAAAAACTAAAATAGTCGAATTTCGTTCTTTGGCTCTTCCGCCTCCATTTCGAATGATGAGGAGTTTCAATAATGTTTCATATTCTTTATGAACTGATCTGAACTAATTTTCAATGCGACGTTTCGTTCATTAGATTCCATCATCAATTTCATTTTTTCAAATATGCCTCTACATTTTTTCAACAATTTTGGTAGCCACTTTTGTAACAAATTCAACTATCAATTACAATACATGTATTTCTCGACGTCTTTTTCCGAAAAAACATCATCAATATTTGGTCAAACAATTTCCGTTAGTGAAGTCTGAAAAAAGTAGAAACCAAAATTTTAGAACTCAAAGATACTCCATATATCTTTTGAAAATTTGAACGTGCCTATGCATTCCAGGGTTTTTGTATGAATATGAAAGAACTGTTCAAAGCCAACTTTTATGGAGCATAAATGTTTGTTTATGTCTTCTGGCAAATAGAAATCTTAGAGAAAAAATTCTGAGAGTACTGAAATGGATTTATTGTTTGAAAGTGAGCCATGAATTAACAGAATAACAAAATGTCAAATTTATTCACAAGTACATAAATAATTATTTGATTCCTGTGAATTTGTGAGGTGAAAACCATGAATTTTTCAAATGACGAGAAAGTTGATTTGCTTTTCGTATACGCGAAATGTTTGAGAAATGCTACTAGATCTCTAGCTATTATGTATTGGGAATTGTACCCCGAGAAGTATCAGCCATCCGAAAGATATTTTCAACGCATTGAGAGGACTTTACGGAATCATGGTTCATTAGAAAAACCCTCGAGTAAGAGTTGTACAGTAAATAACAGAGGTGGCGATACTGAAATTGACGATTTTTTATTCGATTGTAATTAACAGCTGAATTTTTTACAACAGTGGCTACTAAAATTGATGAAAAAATCTAGAGGCCCATATTTAAAAAAATTAAGCTGATGATGGAATCTAATGAACGAAACGTCGCATTGAAATTTGGTTCCTATCTGATTATAACGAGTATGAAACATTATTGAAACTCCTCTGACTTTTTCTTATACCATTCGAAATGGAGGCGGTAGAGCCAAAAAAAGAAATTCGATTATTTTAGTTTTTGGCGACTATCTCAAAAATCAACATTGATATTTAAAATCTGAAAAAAGCTTATTAGTGCTCTCCAAAATTGGAAACTTTTATCTAATTTAACCGACCTTGTAGGTCTCTCCGTTTCCGAGATAGCAATAGTGGGATCAGCTAAAAAAAATGGCCTGTATATAAATATTATCTTCTACCTTCTATTATTGTACCATTGTAAGACCTATAAAAAAATTTCATATTGTTTTAATGTTTTATTATTTTTTCTTGTATTCTTCAGTATCCAACAATTTTACGACTGTATTGACTTCATAATTCCGCCTACTCTTTGAATGATACCTATAAACTCTTCTCGACAAAGTTAATATACCACTTAGCACCTGGTCACCTTTTACCAAAATGAATTTCTCATCTGGGACGAAACTCTTATTATGAACATTCATGATATAAGCAAACTTGATAAATCTATGATAATTCCTGATCACGTGCTCTACAGAAGTACCATTTTCATCTGTCAAATTTGGCACAATCGGCCTGACGTCGAGACTGTCCCAACCCATCGACTTCTTGCAAGCTAAAGCAAATTGGAAGACTTCTTTGAAATAGTGGTCTAATGGATAAGTCAACGAGCTTTCAGAGGCTTGGAGGGAAATGAAAAGTTTCACCGACGTAACGTTTCTCTCTAAAACTTTCGTCAATAGCATACAATTTGGATTTTCTTCCGTAAGGCTCTTTAACTTTTTTGGCACCTGTTTAGAGACGTCGGTATTTCTAGATTTCGGAAAAGATTTAGTCAAGTCAGCGAGTTTCTGATCTTGCTTCGACAATCTCTTCCTTTTGTGACATTTTTCGTATGCATCAGGGTTCAAACACGGAATAATCAAATAATCAGCAAGAAGAGTGAATTCGTTTTTCGCAAGATGGTCGATTAAATAAAGTGCACATGATACTGTCATTTTCTCTCTGCCGTTCGCTCCTGCTTCTATCATTATGCTCATAGGTGGACTTTCCATTTTTTTGGAGCATATTTTGACTAGACAGATTGGCCTATGTTCCTTGGAAAATCCCAAACGCTTAAAAATAATGTTGAAATTATTGAATTTTTACTTACAAGCTTATTTTATGTTTAATACTGTTAAACTATGATGCCAAGTCAGACATCTATATGTTTTATTATTTTTCCCTCTATAGTCCTCTATAATCTAGAGCTGTTGGTAGACAAGTATCCCAAATAACTAAAATTATTCTCCAGATAGATTTCAGATTCTGGTGACGGAAATAGAACCTGAGAAAGAAAGGTTTCAACTATAGATTCAAACTATAGTAAAAGAGTTTTCAATTGAAATGAATTAAAATATTCTATGGAATAATCGAATAGGCAGGTGCTCCGAATAAATAAAATTTTTCTTTGGAAGAATTGCAGACTCTCGTGACTGAAATAGAACCTCATAAAGAAGGGTTTCAACAATAGTTTCAAACTCAATTAAAAGAAGCTTCAATGGAAATTAATTAAAATATTTTGTGGAATAATCGAGTAGGCAGGTGCACCAAATAAATAAAATTTTCCTTTGGAAGAAATGCAGACTCTCGTGACTGAAATAGAACCTCATGAAGAGGGGCTTCAACATTAGATTCAAACTAAATTAAAAGAAGCTCCAATTGCAATAAATTAGAATATTCTATGGAATAATCGAGTAGGCAGGTGCCCCAAATAAATAAAATTTTCTTTTTGGAGAATTTCAGATTCTAGTTACGGAAATAGAACCTTAGAAAGAGGGGTTTCATAGATTCAAACTAAATTAAAAGAAGTTTCAAAAGAAATTGATTAAAATATTTTATGGAATAATCGAGTAAGTAGGTGCCCCGAATAAATAAAATTATGCTTTTGAAGAATTGCAGATTCTCTTGACTGAAATAGAACCTCAGAAAGAAAGGTTTCAACGATAGATTCAAACTAAATTAAAAAAAGTTGCAATTGAAATTAATTAAAATATTTCATGGAATAATCGAGAAGGCAGGTGGCCCAAATAAATAAAATTTTCCTTTTGAAGAATTGCAGATTCTAGTGACGGAAATAAAACCTCAGAAAGAGGGGGTTGAACAATTCAAACTAAATTAAAAGAAGTTGTTATTGAAATTGATTAAAATATTTGATGAAAAAACCGAGTAGGCAGGTGCCCCAATTATTGAATAAAATTTCCCCTTTGAAGAATTGCAGATCCTAGTGACGTAAAGAGAACCTCATAAAGAGGGTTTTCAACTATAGATTCAAACTATATTGAAGGAGCTTTAAATTGAAATTAATTGAAATATTTCAAAGAATAATCGAGCTCATTTTAATCTCAGACATCCATTTCTGAATAATCTTTCCCACTTCAAACAAAATTTAGACCTCAATTCTTAGAAATAACTATTTCCTTAACATTCATCTATTGTTTAGAGTGATTGGGAGGCAGGTGTCTCAAATGAATTAAATTATCCTTTCGAAGAATTGCAGATTATAGTGACAAAAATAGGACCTCAGAAAGAAAGGCTTTTTTTTTGTTTTGAAATCTCCTTTATTCAATGAATCATAATAATTTTTTACATAATCAAATGTTACCTCTAAACAATGCCTGAGAGCACTGGTATCGAAGTAATTAAATATACAGAAGTGTTTGAAACATATTGAAATAAATTTAGATATAATTGTAATAAAATATAAATAAATACTCTAGATAAACTCAAACTAACGTGATTACTAAACCATGTGACAAAACCAACTAATAATCAACCTTATAATTAAGCAACAGGTATAGAAAATTAGATTAAACCCTTGTTCTAATCGTTACAACTTGAAGTAAACTTCTAAATTAAAACAATATCTGTAGCAAAATCAGAATAATTCAAATAAACCGTGAAAATAAAAAGTAGAGAAAAGGAACCATCACAACGCCAGAACTATGTCATACTCAAATACATATTGATACTTCTAATAAATTTGCTGATTCCATCTATTTCCCTCACTGAGCCAGGTAACTGATTATAAACAGAAAATGCCTTTGAAATAGGATTATTGAGCTTCAACTATAGATTCCAACTATAGCTTTCAATTAAAATTAATTGAAGTATTTCATGAAATAATTTAGTTTATTTAAATCAGAGATACCTATTTCTGAATAATCTTTCCAACGTCATAAGAAGTTTCACCCTACCTCAACAGATAATTTATGTTCGTATATTTCTTGTAACTTGATCAAATAATCCAAAATTTCGTCATAACTTAAAAATTTTTGGTGCCACATTTCGTATCTGCGAACTACGACTTTAGTTTGTGTAATAACTACAGTTTGGTCATCATCAGCCTCTTTCATTTCGGTATCTGAATTTTTGTCTGAGAATTCTGTTGGTGAATCATCGTAGCATGATGAGGTGGACATTTTCATCCGAAGGTTGATTTAAAACAAACGATTATATTCGTCTATAACTTGTATAATTTTTGACAGAATTTATATTTTTATCAATATGTCACACATTATTTTTAAGCAATCACAGAATGATAGTCCAAGATACCAGAGCCGCTAGACGTCACTTATTTTCTCAGCAATAATATGTATTAGTCCGGGAGCCCACTGTCGAAAAGTCTACATCATAAAACATCCGGTTCATTCATGATTTATTTGAAAGGATTTATACCAAAGAATATTAAACCGTTGGTCTGCCTAAGCTCATCCTGGCGGGTCATAGTTAATGAACGTAATTTATTTGGCAAAAACTGGTACGTCACCTACGTCACAAAACATCCGGCTGAAATTTGAACACATTATAGATAAATATCAGTTATTTGAAATTGTCTTGGTCTGCCAAGCTTCACCCTGGCGGAAGTGCTCGGCAGACCACCCTAAAGCGGTGACAACTACTGTCAAATTGATCGGTCTCAGTCAAGCCAGATCATAGATTGACAAGAAAGAATGTATGATAAATTCTCTCTCTGCTTGTCAGTATATAAGCTGTAAATCGCTAAAGAGTGAATTTTTTTGTTTTATGTTGACTGTGATTTGTTTTGAAGAAAGCAAATAAAGGTTACTCTTTGGATGTGCCTGGCTTACCACCACTAATCAAGTATTTCAATGGAGTGTCGGCAAGTCATTTGCTATGATGAAGTTATATATTATGCTGCATAGCATTTATTTTTCTTATTCAGGCGCAAGAATAAATAAAGGAGATGGTTTGACACGTGAACATACCACGTACAATAGACCATGAGAAAAATATGCATTTTCTTAAATGAGACAATCAACACTCAATAATTGGTCTTGTGATTTGTTAATCGTCATGGTGAATGCAAGACGAATCAGAAATTGAATTCGTTTAAACTCAAAGGGCATATCGGTTGGGATCATCGGAATCCTCAGAATGAGAACGTTTTCACTTCTGAATCTTCCTTAGAGTGCGTCATGTGAATAACATTGATCAACATTTCTCATCACCAAACGCGTTCCATTGCATATGTTTGATTGGTTTAGATTCCGAATCATGATGACTACCGAGCCAACCTCAAGTTGTAAATTGCGTGGTGGTAAACCAGGCACATCCAAAGAGTAACCTTTATATGCTTTTTTCAAAACAAATCACAGTCAACATGAAACAAAAAAATTAACTCTTTAGCGATTTACAGCTTATATACTGACAAGCAGAGAGAGAATTTATCATACATTTTTTCTTTTTAATCTATGATCTGGCTTGACTGAGACCGATCAATTTGACACTAGTTGTCACCGCTTTAGGGTGGTCTGTTTGATTTTAACGGTTATTATATTTGACTCTATGATGCGGCGTTTCATCACAAGGTGGCTTCTTCGGATAGAATGAAATTCTAGAATCTTGGTATCTCAGTTTAACATTAAATTTTTTCAGTACTTAGAAAACAACGATTACAATAAGAGATTGAATTAGGGTGGAGGGTAGGTAATCCTTCCAGAAAACTTGCTCAAACTACATCAGGTATTAAACCTATTTAGGAGTGGAGAATGATTCGAGTCAATTAGGTCGTTCAGTAATGGATCAAAGTTCTAATACCTGTTGATTTCTATGACTTTCTAAAAGTTTAATTTCAATTCTCTATTATCTCTATGTAAAATATGGAAATCTTTATTAAATTGATGATTCTCATCTAGTAAATGATTGGAATAATTAGAATCTCTCCTTGTTTACGAAGCAGCGCTCATGTTCTTAAATTTTTTTTCCGAAATTTCTATGTGCTCTACCTATATACATTTTGTTACAATAAATAAAAAACGGATGAACTCTAAAAATCGTGTGTCTATAAATTATCATGTGGTGATTGTTACAAAATGGTAGAACACATAGAAATTTCGAAAAAAAATTAAAAAACATGAGCGCTGCTTCATGAACAATAAGAGATATGCTAATCATTCCAATCATTTGCTAGATGAGAATAATTCATTTAATGGAGATTTCTATATTTTAAATAGAGAGAATAGAGCATCGAAATTACTGCTACTGCTATAAAAATGCTCTTCAAAATTATTTAAAAGTGAAATGTCTGAAGTATTGTGCAATTCTAAATGTCATAATGCCTCAACATGTGAGAATAAAGACTAATTTTTCATTTTAATTAGGTACAATAATTCCGAAACAATAAACATTAAAATTTAAAAAAAAGTTGTTTCCTTATACCTAATATAACATTCTAATACCTAGTTGAAGTTTGACTGGTCAGACCCCGATTTCATTAAATTAAGTTTCAACGTTTGCTTGACCAAATTAGTATCTCCTTGGTTTGACGAAAATTATTGAATCAGAGACCAAAAAATGTCATTTATTTGGGCTTTGACTAAGACCTTTCGATTGTCCTACGAGCGCCGGAGCTTCGAGGTTTGACTATGACACACACACACACATATATATATATATAAATATATATACTATATTATATATATACATATATATATATATATATATATAATATATATGCTATTGTATATATATAGTATATATATTATAACATATACTCCTAAAATTTTAAGTTGTAAACCGATTTCAACCACTTTTTTTTGAAATGTCAAGTACTAAAAGATCTACCTTGGGACAAAATTTGAAATGTTTATTCCAATTTTCAGGGCATACTACGATAGTTTTTCTAAATCGAAGTCGTATTTTTTCATTAACGATTTTTTTTTTTGAAAAGATTACCACGCCGCTGGATTCAGTGTGCCCCTAAAAGGTATGACCAAAATTTCATAAAAAAATATTCTTTCATAACAATGTTATGAGAACTCAAAATTCGCAAACTCACACTTAACAGTCACAAAAAAACACCCAATATCAACAGATAGCCATAGAAATATTTTTTTTATGATTTCAAGAATAAAGTGCCATCAGATGAATACTCTACAAACCTCTCCAGCACTTCTAAAGTCATTTCCCAAAACACCCAATATCAACAGATAGCAATGGAAATATATTTTTTTTATTTCAACAATAAAACAGTGTAAATATTTTCACGGAAAATAACGGAATCACATTCAAGTTTTCACGCAAATCAACTAAAACTGAGACCTAATAGGTTTTTCAATTTAAATCTTAGTTGTCATGGAAATGATTGAGCGTAAGAGAGAAAATTGAAATTATACGCCTCTCGGGAGATGACTTTAGAAGTGCTGGAGAGGTTTATAGAGTATTTATCTGATGGCACTTTATCCTTGAAATCATAAAAAAAAATTTCTATGGCTATCTGTTGATATTGGATTTTTTTTGTGACTGTTAAGTGTGAATTTTCGAATTTTGAGTTCTTATAACTTTGTTATGAATGAATATTTTTTATGAAATTTTCGTCATACATATTAAGGGACACGCTGAATCCAGTGGCGTAGTAACTTTCTCAATAAAAAAATCGCTAATGAAAAATCCCTGATTTCGACTAAATATCATAGTATGCCCTGGAAATTGGATTAAACATTTCTTATTTTGTCCCAAAGTAAACCTTTTAGTACTTGACATTTAAAAAAAAACATGGCTGCAATTGGTTCGCAACTTCAAATGTTACAGGGGTGTTTCCATTAAAAATAGGTCACAGTGTATATATATATATATATATATATATATATATATATACAGTACAACTTCAGTAATCCGGACAAATATCGTTCCGGTCAATGCCGGATTATTGAGGTATCCGGACTACTGGGACTATTCATTTTTTGATTAAAAATCGCAAAATTGCATACACAAATACCTTTATTTGGTAAAAGTGCTTATATAAAAAAAAAGTAAAAACTTAAGAAATCATTCCAATGTTGAAAAACTATAAAACTATAAAACTACAGTATATGTACCTATGTAGGTATAACTTAAACTGTGTAAGTTACTGCATTTTTTTTTGGGAGAAAGGTGTCTAACTTGGTTTGCATGCTCCTGTTTTTGGCTAGTTCAAATGCTTTTTCTTTTAGTCTTTTGAGTAGCAATATGTCTTGCATTGGAAAATCATTTTCCTCAGTCCATTGAATGTATAATGATAATGACCTCGCAGCGTCCTTGATATGATTTTGACACAAAGTTTCTTATTTTGTTGTTATTTTTTTTTATGTCAAAAATCTTGGATCTAGGCACGCCAAAATTTGCTGCTGTTTGACGGATACTTCCGGATTTATCTAGACTGTCTAATATTTCACATTTGTTCCTGAGTGTTAATGTTTTGTGGGGCCTTTTATTTGGAGCCATCCCCAACAGAAAAGATAACTATGTTCTTAAGTACGACTCAGAATAAAATGAATGCAAAAATGACCACAATCTTCAAATCGCGTTAAACTTGTTAAGACAGGACAATTATTGCTATGGTTCTATGGTTTTCTTGCATAACGTTTTAGGCCGGCCGCACATTTACTACAATCGGATCCGATTGTCTGAAACGATTTCAAATCGGAGCACTAGCGCACACTGCCGACAAAATACGTCTGATTTTATTTGAATGTCACAAGCAGGAATATTTTTCGACCGTGGTAATCAAATTTTCAGTATTGCACATAGTTTGACAATTCCTTTTTCTATACTCCCTGTCAAAAACTGACAGAAATAATCGTATGTTTGCGGTAGACTATGCAAAAACAATGTAGGGCTTGCCTTCCGGTAGCCGGATCAGACTTTTAATCGGTCCGATTGGTAGGACGCACTGCTCGTGCATCCGAGTCGGACGTCCGATCCGATATCGGATCGTAGGTGTGCGATATGACCGTATAAAAGTATAGGTATTTGAGCGTCAGACGCCCTGATCCGACAATCGTTTCAGACAATCTGAACCGATTGTAGTAAATGTGCGGCAGGCCTTAACGTCCGGTTTAGAGAGGTAAAATTTTGAAAATGTCCGGTTTACAGAGCAATCCGGATTACTGGAGTGTCCGTTTTAGCGAGTGTCCGAACAACTGAAGTTGTACTGTATATATATATATATATATATATATATATATATATATATATATATATTTGACATCAAGAAATTATCGAAAATCTACTTTCGATATAGTACAATATGCGTTTATTCTCGAGGAAAATACTACTTAAAATTGGTCATTGTTGACATTATCAATATTACTGATGTTTCTCTTCGCAAGCAATTCGATCCAATAATAGTCATATAACGTAGCCTCTAGTAAAATGATGTCATCACCGATGTGGGTGATAGAAATATTAAAACCGAATACTACGAAGCTGAAGGTGACAATTTAGTGATTCAAGTAGAACACATATAACAAGGATGCCCATTAATAAAATAATTTTGAAGATATTTATGCAATTTCACCAGACATCATCATTCAACATAATTTTTATATCTAACATTCACTATGATTAATTATTTTAAACTCCCACATGTTGTCTCACGATACAATAGAAAAATTACATGGACAAATTGGTGGATATTTATGACTTCTAGATTATGAAAATTTTATTCATAACTTAAATTGCATCTAGAATAATAAACCAAAAATACCAGATGTTATTTAAGGCTCGAGGGCTTTAACTGAATATTATACTTGAAATAAAAACATAACAATTTCATAAGAGAAACACGCTCATGTTTATACTGAATGATTAATTTGCACTTTCATGCGTTCCGATTATCCAAATTTGGTTAAATCCTCAGAAGGCTGCGGTTTGTTTTTACTCGACATTTGATAGTCGACCTTCAATGAAATGCGCAATATTGTATGAATCGAAATTACCATTCAAATTCATATATGGAAGTCGAGAACTAATATATGTATATATTGTTTCAGTCTGTGACAGAAGGCCATGTCGGCCATGAACGAGAGGGAGATATCCCTCATCAGAGATGAAGATCTACTGAAGAAAATGGTGAGCAAACCTGAAGCGGGACTCTGTGTCCTATAGAATTCTATTAATCGCCTGGTTTCTATACTACTGGAACTCCGTGCGCGCGTAAAATAGCTTTATTTTTCACTTGTATATTATTTGTTGATTTTACCTTAGATACGGTTGCTATAATAGATCATAACGCCTGCTCATTGTGCGAGGACAACTGAAGCAACTTCCATTGATTAAATATTTCATAATCCTTGACGTATACGACTCTGGATTTCTCCGGCAATGAATTATTCGAAGCTTTGGCTGCATTTTCTATGATATTCTTGGGTGAATTCATTTTCATTTCAATCATTTCTATAAGTCTACACAAAGAAAGCTGCAATGACATTCACTAAACATGATGACAGAAATATTCACAAACGTCAAAATATCAAAAAATGACATGCCTACTATGAGAAGGAAAATGGAAAGTATAGGAGCAATGAACCGATTTTAAAATCGATTTTTCATTATTATAAAATAATTTTTTCGTGATAAATAAAATCTTGTATGCACCACGTGGGTTACTAGGTCCTAACGCCCATCGAGCGTTAGGATCTATATAACGCACTTGGTGAATAATTAACTATTCTATCGACGAAAGCGATAGACTTCTGGCGAGGTGTATAGACGTGTAGTATTCTATTTTGGCAACAAATCAGCCTGTCCAACAGTATCGTTGTTCTGTCATTTTTTAGTTTGTTTTGTTTATCAATTTTAAATGTTTGTTAGTAAAGTGGTGAATAATATTTTAAAAATTATAAATATGCACATCTGACAATTATTGCTGGATGTATGTGACGAAAAGCCAAAATTAATAACCAATAAGTTCAGTAGAGTAGATGAAAAAGCCAAGGGAAATGTTCTGTGGCAAACGGTTGCTCAAAATCTAAACAGTTTACTTTTGGTAAAAAATCAATAGAAGGATGGAGAAAAAAGAGTAATGCTATTGTATTATCACTAAGATTACACGAAAATATTTATATTATTTTATATTTTACTTATGGGGAACTTTGTAGGTTGTACCAAATAAATACCTATTATCATCAGCTATCAAAGAAACTTTTATTATATTGTTTTTGAATTATAAATGAAAATAATGTACGTCTGAAATACTGATAAAATTGTTAACTTTGGTGAAAGATATGTTTGATTGTCGTATATTTATATAAAAGTTGTTGAATGGCGACGATTTAAAGCTATTTATTAAACTATATAGCTAGCAAAATAATTTAAACTGATTGTAATGATTACCAAAATAATAAACAAAACTGTTGGAGGATTTACAGAAAAGACTATGCTAAAAATTATGGGGAAAAAATCTGTTGCAGGATACGAGGCTGTACATGAACTGAGATTGGAAAAATGTATGTCATTGTTATCACTTACAAATTATTTCTTTGCCCAATAATTCAGGTGTTTTTTTAATCATATTTGAAAAATTAAACTTGAATCAAAGAGATAAGTGTTGTTCCTAATAATTGTAAGTGTTTTTTTAGAAGAGACGGCGAGACATTCGGTAATTATAATTATGAAACTTGAAATTATGAAGTTGTTTGAACTCGCCTTTAGTCGCAATTTGAAGCAAATCAACAAAATCACAAAAATAGAAATGACACGCATAAAATTGAGATTTATTAAATGAAAATATAAGTATCGCCACTTTTAAAATAACAAATCACTCTACAAATTCCGGAAATACCTGAAGATAAGGAGATTGTGCCTACCAAGCTAGTTAGTCGAGTACTTAGCGTACGCTGGCTAGTATTTGGGAGGTCTCGGGTTCAAACCCCGGGGCGGACTGGTCTGCCATGAGTTTTTTTCAGAGGTTTCCTCATGGTAATGTACGTCACTGCATGCAAACTTATAAGGTGAATGCTGGGCCAGTATTGATCCTCTGAACCCTACCCACACTTCCTATGTTCCATAGATATCCCGTCTCACCTATCCTTAATGCACTTGTACATACAAGTGTATCCTCTGATCTAGCAGAAGGAGTTAATCCCAAATTCTAGCTGCCCGCCTCCCTGACACATACTTCAGGGAGGAATGAAACACGTGTGTTTCCTTTTCCTTCCAGAGTACCGTCAAACGCGATTATCGCTTTCTACAGTAGTAGAATTCTATTATAGAAAGCGACAGGTAGAATACTATAGTGCACGGAGTCCCACTGCTGCTGGCAGGGTTAGAGTTGTGGCTAATCCATAAATTACTTCTCATCTAGTCTACCAACAATACGCTTGAAAGTTGGCTTTCAAATTCAGCTCAAACTTGCTTCCAAAATATCAAAGACATAAGTATATATCACATAAAGCGGACAAGAAAAATTCTCCAATAATTTCAAAATTATCAAACAATTTTCCAAGGGGGCTGGAAAATATGTTTTCCGCAACCCGAAATCTGCATTCAAAATGCAACATTGAATTTTATAAAACGTCAAGTCACCCCGACCCAAAAGCTGCATGCAGATGTTTCGGTCTTATTAGATCTCTTCAGTGAATATTACTTGACTCGAAGTGAATTGACATATTTCTCATTGTTCACCAATAAATCGCGGCCGAAGTACTATATGGATAAAAACTCTATCGCAGCGAGCTGCATTAGAAGAGCAGATTTTCATAATGTATCCAGTTTGTAGAATATATTCATTAAATTATGATTTTTTGTCCAAATTCAAAATCGGGGGGGATCAACCCTCCAACCAATTTGTACCAAAACCAATCACATCCAAGGTATCATGCGAAACTACGAACCTACAAACTTTCAACCCTATTTCTATGAAATTATGCTCTTTATCATGTAAACAAGATTTATTTTCTCCTCCGGGGGGTCAACCCTCCAACCAATTCATATAGAAATGAATAGCATCCAAGATATCATACTTACCTACAAAGTTTCAACCCTATGGTACCAAAATTGCGCCTTTTATCGTGTAAACAAGATTTATTCTTTTACCCAGGGTGGTCAACCCCCCAACCAATTAGAACGAAAAACAATCTTATCAAAGAAATCATACTAAACTACCTATTTACAAACTCTCAACCCTATTGCTACAAAATTGCGCCATTTATCCTCTAAACAAGATTTATTTTCCCCCCAGGGGGGTCAACCCCCAACCAGTTCGAACCAAAAAAATCCCATCCAAGATATCATACGAAGCTATCTATTTACAAGCTTTGAACCCTATTGCTTCAAACTTTCGCCCGTTATCGTTTAAACAAGATTTATTTTGCCCCCAGGAGGGTCAACCCCCAACCAATTCGAACCAAAAACAATCCCATCCAAGATATCATATGAAGCTTCCTATTTACAAGCTTTGAACCCTATTTCTTCCAAATTGCGCCCGTTACCGTGTAAACAAGATTTATTTTGCCCCAGGGGGGTCAACCCCCCAAACAATTCAAACCAAAAACAATTCCATCCAAGATATCATGAGAAACTACCTATCTACAAGCTTTCAACGCTATTGCTTCAAAATTGCGCCTGTTACCGTGTAAACAAGATTTATTTTGCCCCAGGGGGGTCAACCCCCCAACCAATTCGAACCAAAAATAATCCCATCCAAGATATCATGAGAAACTACCTATCTACAAGCTTTCAACGCTATTGCTTCAAAATTGCGCCTGTTATCGTGTAAACAAGATTTATTTTGCCCCCAGGGAGGTCAACCTCCCAAACAATTCGAACCAAAAACAATCTCATCCAAGATATCATACGAAGCTTCCTATTTACAAGCTTTGAACCCTATTTCTTCAAAATTGCGTATCGTGTAAACAACGCTTAAATACATAAGCTTATACATACATATGAACAGTTTACATGGAAATTGCAGAATTCCCTCATGAAGATTCTACTCTACCACAGATTTCTATTCGCGAAATGCATATAATCAGCTACCTTGGAAGATTGTTCGATAATATTGAATTATTGTTCACTTTAGGTAATATTCAAAATACTTACTTTGAGCTTATTGGAAAGAGTAAGACTAAATGAGTATATTAGTTTGTCTGACATTCCTGGATATATTTGAAAAATTATTTATTTTAGTGGCACGAAACAGAAGATTTTGGTAAGAAGAAGGAAATAAGATCCCACATGTACAAATTACGCGAAGCAAGATTGAAAGATTTGTACAACACCAATGAAGTTAAAGACGTACAAGTTTCGAGCAATACAAAATCATCTTTCAATCAGTCCACTCATGCAGATTCCTTGCTTGATCATAGCTTTGCCAGTCTGAAAAGCAAAGAGATAAGAGATTCTGAATCCCCTACCAGAGATGTTAGCTACAGAATAACAGGTAGGTACTTGAAAAATATTTTTTGAAATTATTGATTTTGACGAAATCATAAAAGAACAAAAAACACGTTTGAAATTTTTTTATATCAATAAGCCGTTGATAAAAAGTCACAAAACTATCCATATCTATGGGTGTCTATCCGTATCTTTAAAACTAAACGTAGAAAAAACTTATAATTTAGGATCATACTAAAGTGAAGGTAATCTTTAGATTTTCTAGGAGATTTTACTTCCGATAATACTGGAAGTGAATATCAGCTCCCTCATTGTGAATAGAATACCTTCTATATGTTTTCATTGATCCTACAGAAGATTGTAATCAATTTTCACGTTCAATGTTCTATCGTGCCTAACGCACACGTTATTCGAGATATTTAAAATTTTTTAAAAAAATCGAAATTGTCATTCAAAAATTATTAAGAACCTTTCGTTTTTTAAATGGGAATCCTTAATTTTTTTCAATTTTATCAGCACCAAAAATAAGTGATACAACACAATTGCATTTTCTCAAACCTAGCCGTTTTCATTTTGATTAGAAATAATTTTTTTTGGGTTATCTTTCGGAACAGCCTGTATGAAGAGGTACGATTTAACTCGCTGATCCAAGTGCAGTAAAGTATTTTGTACAATACTAAAACTTTTATTTGAAAATACACTGCTATTTGCGATATATTACAAAATCCATCAACTGTCATTTTTTATCCATTATAATTATCTCAAAAAACTGTAGAAATCAGGAATAGAAAATTGAACATAAAAAATTATTATAATGTTTTAAAGAATCTAAAAATGCAAAAATATACAACGTATCCCCTTCAAAAGAAGCTAGCTGACATTAACTTGCGGTATAACCACAAGTACTACTTCCTTTAAGATATCTTTAATAAATTTTTGACCTTCACTTTCATATGATACCCCATTTTTCTAAATTTAGTTTTCAAGATACGTGTGATAGTACTTTCATCTTCAATAGTTCTTTATAATAGTTGTTTCCTTTGCAGGATCTCGAAATAACGAAGGCTGGAATGTTTCTAAAATAGACGAACGTAGTGAAGATGGTAAACTCCGTAGAATAGTTCACACTGCCCAAACAGCTGGTACTGAAATTATACCAGGCGGAAAACTAGACTTAGAAGCAAAATGTGAGCAAGCAGTGACCTCATTTCAGGATGGAGATGACAAAAACTTTGTTCGATCTAAAGGATTATCATCAAATACTGTAGTGCGACAAGAGGCTGTTGGCGGAGATGAAAATTGTAGTTTCAAGACATCATCTACACAATCAAGTTCTTCGTCAAAAAAAGTTACCGAACAAAAAGTATCTTATGATGACACGGTAGATTATATTTCCAATCAGCATAAACCATCCAACCAAGAAAAAATCATTCAGAATTCCGTCAAAGTATACGGTAATGATGCTCCTAAGGAACTCAAGAACCATCCAGGTTATGTAGAAGGACATACTAAAATAACGAGGGAAACAAAAACTCTGGAAGATGGAACAGTTGTCACAACAACTAAATACGAAACCTCTGGTGCAAACGAAAGCAAATCAACATCTTCAAATCAATACAGATCAACTAATAGTAGTGTTCAAGAAAATAAATCTAATTTCACTTCTTCTTCATCGCATGGAGAAAAATATTCTAGTCACAAAACAGTTGGAGACCGTGAAAGCTTCCCCAAGGATCAACAGCAATCTAGATCCAGATATTATGTGGAGAAAACCCACACAATTCCAGATAACTCCGCAGATACATATCAGAATGTCCAATCTAGTCGGACAACAAACGTTCATCACAAAACGAATAAAACTAATGAACCCAGGAATGATTCCACATCTAATCGAAACATCAATGAAAGCTACGGAGTCATTATCACTACAGATTCCACCAATGACCAATCGAATAGAATTCATACCGACAATATTGAAAGAACGACAACTCGTCAAGAACAATATCAAGAAAATTCATTAAAGAAGAACTCCAATATAAGTCATCGTATCGAAGATGTGAAGAATGAGAAGCTGAATACTGAAAAGACGCAACACAGTACCACTAAATATCAAGATGTGAACTCTGTTCCTTTAGGTACTCCAATCGAAATTGAAATCGATGTGTCCAAAATAGATATTAATGATAACAGACAAACAATTAAGGAAACATCTCGCAAACAGAACAAGGAGGTTACTCCGAAATTCACAGAGAATATTGGTCACGATTTGCCACAGAAACGAGAATCTATAAAACCTGCCGAATCTGAATGGAAGACCGAAACAAAAGCAACAAAAAACCAATATGATACCACCTATAGAACTGACTACACCAACAAACGAATAAGTGTTGAACTTAGTCCAACACATGATGCATTTGCAAGATCATTGAGGGCTGTTAGTCCTGATAGACTAAGTTCGCGATCAAGTAGCAGAAACTTGAAAAACAGTAACAGTTCGCTCAGAAGTAGTAGCAGCCCTGAGAAGAGTTTTGTGAACCATGGGCAACCATCTAGAATATCACCAGACAGGCAAAGATGTTACTCGCCTTCTAAGAGAACTCCGGACAGACTTTCCAGTACTGAAACTATTACTTACAATTCTAGATCAAGTGTTGAGAGAACAGTTCCTTACACCTCTCAAAAAAATAAACATATTAGTGAAACTCGAGTGACAACCACTCATGCTGATGTGTTGAACAAAAAAAGAAAATCGTTAAATGATACTACTAATGTGTTCACAAATACATCTACAAGAGTAAGTCCAACTAAGAGTCCCTCTCGATCATCTATACCGAACAAACCAGAAAATCAAAAAACTACTCGTGATATCACTATTGACATGGATGATAATAGGTCTACTATTTCTAATACTACTATCACTAAAACTGAACGAATTAGACCTTCCTCTTTGAAATATTCAACAACAGAAACTGAAGAATCTACGAAATTGTCACAATTTTCCCCGAAAGTTTTTAATAGAGAGAAAGAAGTGAAGAATAATGATAAAAAAGATAGACCAACTGATAGACCATTGAAGAGGAGTGACACCTATGAAGAAAGGTGTAGGCAAATTCTTGGCATAACAAATGAAACAACTGAAAGAAGGCGTAGTAGCTTAGAGAAATTGAAGAGAAGAGGCTCTACGAATTCAACAAATACTGAAAGATCCTCAAAAGATTTTTCAAGTCAAGAACACAAAATAATATCTGTTAATCGAAATTCTCCACCAAGGTCAACCTCGCAGACGAAAGAAGATTCACCAAATCATGAAGCTTCAAATAAACGAAAGAGCCCTCTCCAAGAGTTTCCAGCTCAGATAAGAAGATCTCCAGAAAAATCTCCTAAACGTCACCAAGTACCAACAATATCTTCGAATAAAAAGATTACTGAACAACAATTCAATCAAGAAATTCATTCTCACGCAGCTACTTCTCCTAAGGAACAACCCAAAGTGAAAGACCGAAAGAGCCCTTCAAATGAATCAAACAAAATCGTGAAACAAAAATCTACTGACAAGGAAGTAGAACAGAATTCTGAAGACCATGAATCTAATATTCGGCAAACAGATAAACTGCATAAAGATATGGAAAATAAAACTCTTTCAGAAGATATGGGACATACAAATATTACTGTATCAATAAATAGTGAATTTACCAGATCAGATACCTCTGAGAAAAATAACAAACAGTTATCCATCGACAACGAGGATTCACCAAAAAGACATCACCCACAGAATTTGAAAACTAATGAATTCTATCTGGCTCAGAAACTTCCTCGTCATGAAATAACTCAATCTTCTGATTTGACTAACGAAGAAATGCAAACTCAAGAACATACATATGAAAAAACTAATCGTGTAAGCAGTAATCGATCTACTAAAGAAATATCCACAAAATCTTCAACCATTAGAGAAACATCACCTGTGAAAGAATATCCTTCATCGAATAAAAAAGTACCTGAAGAGGTAAACACCATATTCATAAAACAGGAAGCAATAAATCAACAATTCAATGAAAAAAATCTTCCCATTGAATCGCCCAAAAAATCCTTAATGCCAAAATCTAACACCCCAAAAATTTCAACTATAAAAGACTCATCACCATTAAAAGAATACCCGTCTCAAACAAGAGAAATTTCAGGCGTTAATGAAGTAGGCAGTACAATTATAAAACAGCAAACAATCAATCAAAACATTACTGAAGTGGATCAGTCCAATGAATTGAACTGCGAAGATTTTGAAGCAAAGGAAGAAATTGATGCAACCAAATCAAAACCAATTTATAATAAATCGACAAAAATAACATCTACGCCAAAATCTGTTACATCAAAAACATCTAGCATTAGAGAAACGTCACCTTTGAAAGAATACCCATCACAGATAAGAAGAACTTCAAATGTTGATGAAGTAAATAATAAGTTCATAAAGCAGGAAAAGATTAATCGTCAAGTCGAGTCCGAAGTTCCAACAGAACGAAGATCTTCGAAAACTGAAACATTATCAACATATAAAAGACCCAATACTTCTCCAACAATAATTTCTAAGGAAACTGGTGAAGATGAAAGCTCAGAAGTTACTATAACTGAAATTTCAGATTTATATACTCCTGAAACAAAAACAGTGAATTATAATACTGATATAATCTCTGTTACTGGTTCAACTGAAGTTACTAGAGACACCTATACATCTAATAGAGAAACAACTAAACCGAAAGATAATTTCAAACCAAATTCTTCAGACGCTGTTGATTTGAGAAACAAATCTTCACCGAAACATATCAACGCAACGAATGAAAAATCTTTTCCATCACAGAAAAATGTTTTGAAGGAAATTAAAATAAATGGAGTAGAAACTACATATAACCAAACTGAGGAAACTGTACTACACAAACAAGTACCAGATTCGAAAAAAACGTTCCAACCTGAAAATTCTAATCATCGTCCAGGAGAGTCTACCGATATTTTTGTTAATATTGAAGTATTGGAAACAGATGTATTATACATCAATGGTGATAGTTGTGAGAAAAATACAAACAAGGATAAAAAGATTTATGATGAACCTACACTTCAAAATAAGTCTCGTGATGATGACATGAATTCCAAAAATGAAGTTCTGATTTTGATTACAGAAAAAACAACTTCTACCAAAAAGAATATTCCTGAGAAGTCTGAGAAACATAAACCTTCTTTCCCCAAAGAGAAAGATGCTTCAATAAATAAAGAACCTAAACGCAATGGATTTCCATCAAAGGAAAATTCATTGAAAAAAACCACAGAACGGAAACCTGAATTGGTTAAGAAAACTCCCAGTAGTAAAGATATCCCAAAACCCAAGAATAAAACATCACAGAAAATTGTAAATATTTCATCGATAAAATCTACTTCGTCCCAAAATATAAGAAACGAATTATCAAGAAATACACAGAACGATAATCAAAAATTGAAACTGAAAGAACAACCAAAGTCTAGGGTGAACTTGGAAAATAAAAGGGAAGGGGAGGTAAAAGAAATTCATAATGAGAAAGAATATGTGAAGGAAACTTACGAAGGAAGGACACCGGTTGAAGAACCATTAGTAATCAAAAAGAAAGTGAGCCTTTTATACAGCGACGATGAAGATGACAAAAAAAATTCCCAAATGCTCATTGAATCTGAAATTGTAGACCAACAACCTATAATTGAAAAGAAGAAAGATAAGCCCGTTAAAACTCCCAAAATCACTTCATCTAAATTCATTACCCCTGAGAAGAAGGAAATTATTTCGAGATTAAAACAACCGCTTCCCAAAGTGTCACCAAAATCAGTACCTCAACCTGACAAGAAACCATTGACAGAAAAAAATCAGAGTAAGCTTAAAATCAATAATGAAACCGAATACACAGACAAGTATAAGAAGAAAATTATACAGTCAAAATATGAGAGTAATAAGCGTCAAAACACTTTGAGTGATATTGAAAATTTCGATGATTTAAAGGCCGATACATCAACACATGCAAGGTTTCACAGAATTGACGATAATGTGAATAAGACGAAAAGTTTCACTCTCAAACTGGAGACCGATGAGAGACTGATTAACAGTTCACCTAAAAAAATTAACTCTTCAAAAATACCATCTAACGAATCACCAAAGTCTAGAATATCTACTCGAAATAAAGTTACCTCAGAGAAAACTATTCAAAGCGTGAAGACGAAATCAAATGAACCAATTCATCATTTATCTAAAGAAACCATACCTTCCACCAAGACAAAGCACATTGTTTCAACAACAATTTTACTGAAACCGAAAGCTACTACTTCACCAAAGAAAACAGTTTCCTCTAAAAGAAAGAATGATTTGTCAAAAACTAGTCACTCTGTTACCCCAACTAAGCTTGCTATGAAACCAGAAGAGTCAGATGACGAATCGATTCCCGATAGTTTGGAAGAAAATATCCATAATTCTGTTAGTGATATCGTAAAGGAGAACCATAAGTGTGAAACAATCATATCCAAGTCAACTTCAAACAGAAACGCGATATCACCTGAACGAAAAACACCTTCAAGAAATTATTCTCAACCTGAGCTAGAAGAAAAGCCGAAAGTTACGAAGCCCAAGCTTGAGAAAAGATGTATATCCACAAAATCCATCATCATCAACAATACTGATAGAGGAATAACAGTAGATCTTCAGAGATCTGTTTCATCACGTGAACCAACTCCTGATAGAGTATGTCCTCTTCCAGTGACTTCAGATGATGAGGGGGTTATGCCAAGGTTTCCTGATAAAGTTGTTGAGCCTGACGACACTTCTTTGAAGAGGAATAATCATCGTTTATTCGAAACCATTATTCCGGAAAATGGTGACGGAAAGGACGTTCGGAGGATCGTAGAAATAACAGAAGATATCAGTCAAAGAGTAACAGAGGTCGATAAAGTTGATAGGGATGATGATAGTTTACTGACAGTGAATAGAAAAATCAACAAATTTTTGACTACTGCGGATAAATTAACCGAAAAACCTATTATGGATATAAGTCAACCAGCTCCAAAAGTTGCAAGACAGAAATTTGAAGTTACTGAGGATCTGAAAGAAGACGATTGCTTGTTAAGTGTATCTGACAAGGTGAACAAATTTATCAATGAAGCTGAACATCTGACATCGCAAAAAAATACTCATTCTAGAAAATCTGTTAACCTTGACACCAAAACCGATCTTTCAAAAAAAACCAATACTTTCACTGTGGCACAAGAAGTAAAGTTAAATCAAGAATCACCATCCAAACCTCTGAAGAAAAACTATGTCAGTGATATTTCTCGAGAAAAGAATAGCTCCAAGAGATTAGTAGATCAGTCAATAATACAGCAAGACGTTTTTATCACGACGGAATGTGACCAGATAGAAAAAGAAGAAGATTTATTCCGTACAACCAAACACTCGTCAAAAGAAGTTTATCCAAAGGAAGAACCAGAATACACAACTACTTCTAAAACGCATCAGTCTCATGTATCTAACTTCAAGCCTTATAGTAGGAAATCTAAATCTCCCGAAAAAAGTAGTAGTGAAAGATATTCACCAGTGAGAATTCTTTCGACTGAAACAACCTCAAATGCAGAAAAAGATCTAGAAAGTTCCAGAAGAAACGAGCAAGAAATTCGTGAAACACCACGCAATAGAAAAACACCTGAAGATAAGTCATTCAAAAAATTCACCCCGAAAAATAGACGTCCCTCCCAAGAAGAGAAAGTAATTTTAAGCACGGTTGGACGATTGCGAAGTAGCGAAAGCATCAAAAAAGCAAAGGCTATATTTGAAAACGTTAAATCTCCAGAAAAAGGAAAATCTAGTCAATCTTTTCCAGAGGAGAAAAATAAAAACAGCAAGGAAATAACCAGAAAACCAATTGATAAGAGTAATCTTACTCCCAAAAGACTTGACTTTGCTCCGAATGATGAAAAAGATATTCCTGGGTATATGAAACCTTTAGACCGTTCCACAAAACCATATAGCCCTGCAGAGGAAAATGTTTATGAATCAGACATCAATCGTACTCATGAATCCAGGACTACCAATTTCAAAGAAGATATTCCCGGCTATATGAAACCTCTTGAGTCACACATCCATGAGAGAGAACAGTTAGATTCATCTCAAACTCATGACATTGATAAATACATAGAAGCAATTCACACAGACGAAACTCCTGGCTATATGAAACCTCTTACGTCATCCAGCCATGAGAGAGAACGGTTCCACCATTCCAAAACTCATGACGATCATAAACACAGAGAATCAATCCACACGGACGAAACTCCTGGCTATATGAAACCTCTTGAGTCACATAGCCATTCGAGAGAACAGTTCGATAAATCTCAAACTCATGACATTGATAAATATATAGAAGAAATCCACACGGAAGAAACTCCTCGCTATATGAAACCTCTTACGTCATCCAGCCGTGAGAGAGAACGGTTCCACCAATCCAAAACTCATGACGATCATAAACACAGAGAATCAATACACACGGACGAAACTCCTGGCTATATGAAACCTCTTGAATCACACAGCCATTCGAGAGAACAGTTAGACAAATCTCAAACTCATGACATTGATAAATATATAGAAGCAATCCACACGGATGAAACTCCCGGCTATATGAAACCTCTCACGTCATCCAGCCATGAGATAGAACGGTTCCACCAATCCAAACCTCATAACGATCATAAACACAGAGAATCAATCCACACGGACGAAATTCCTGGCTATATGAAACCTCTTGAGTCACACAGCCATTCGGGAGAACAGTTCGACAAATCTCAAACTCATGACATTGATAAATATATAGAAGCAATCCACACGGATGAAACTCTTGGCTATATGAAACCTCTTACGTCATCCAGCCATGAGAGAGAACGGTTCCGCCAATCCAAAACGAATGACGTTCATAAACACAGAGACTCAATCCACACGGACGAAACTCCTGGCTATATGAAACCTCTTGAGTCACACAGCCATTCGAGAGAACAGTTCGACAAATCTCAAACTCATGACATTGATAAATATGTAGAAGCAATCCACACGGATGAAACTCCTAACTATATGAAACCTCTTACGTCATCCAGCCGTGAGAGAGAACGGTTCCACCAATCCCAAACTCATGACGATCATAAACACAGAGAATCAATACACACTGACGAAACTCCTGGCTATATGAAACCTCTTGAGTCACACAGCCATTCGAGAGAACAGTTCGACAAATCTCAAACTCATGACATTGATAAATATATAGAAGCAATCCACACGGATGAAACTCCTGGCTATATGAAACCTCTGACGTCCTCCAGCCGCGGGAGAGAACGGTTCCACCAATCCAAAACTCATGACGATCATAAACACAGAGAATCAATACACACTGACGAAACTCCTGGCTATATGAAACCTCTTGAGTCACACAGCCATTCGAGAGAACAGTTCGACAAATCTCAAACTCATGACATTGATAAATATGTAGAAGCAATCCACACGGATGAAACTCCTGGCTATATGAAACCTCTTACGTCATCCAGCCGTGAGAGAGAACGGTTCCACCAATCCCAAACTCATGACGATCATAAACACAGAGAATCAATACACACTGACGAAACTCCTGGCTATATGAAACCTCTTGAGTCACACAGCCATTCGAGAGAACAGTTCGACAAATCTCAAACTCATGACATTGATAAATATATAGAAGCAATCCACACGGATGAAACTCCCGGCTATATGAAACCTCTCACGTCATCCAGCCATGAGATAGAACGGTTCCACCAATCCAAACCTCATGACGATCATAAACACAGAGAATCAATCCACACGGACGAAATTCCTGGCTATATGAAACCTCTTGAGTCACACAGCCATTCGAGAGAACAGTTCGATAAATCTCAAACTCATGACATTGATAAATATATAGAAGAAATCCACACGGAAGAAACTCCTCGCTATATGAAACCTCTTACGTCATCCAGCCGTGAGAGAGAACGATTCCACCAATCCAAAACTCATGAGGATCATAAACACAGAGAATCAATACACCCTGACGAAACTCCTGGCTATATGAAACCTCTTGAGTCACATAGCCATTCAAGAGAACAGTTCGACAAATCTCAAACTCATAACATTGATAAATATATAGAAGCAATCCACACGGATGAAACTCCTGGCTATATGAAACCTCTCACATCACCCAGCCATGCGAGAGAACCGTTACACCCATCCAAAACTCATAACGGTCATATGTCACCAAACCAGAACCGTATACCAAAGGAATTGAATCATACGGTTGAACCTTCTCGTAATAAGATACCAAAAGATCGCACCCTAAGAGCATATAGTCCACAGAAAGAGTACACGCATATATCCAAAGCCGTTGAAAACCAAGAATTGATAGAACCTTTATGCGAGGATGAACTTCCAGGATACATGAAACCGCTTGATAGAGGAAACAGACCTCACAGCCCAAAAAGAGATACTCCTTCTGGTAAAAGACCAAATGAACAAGTTGGAACTCCGACCAAGTTTGGTGTTACTCTAAAAAGGACCGATTCCAGTAAAGGTGTTACGAGCACAGGTTCCACAATTACAAACCCCAAGAAGCATCCAATTCTTTCTAAGAAAAATATCACTGAAGAAGAAATCGAAGAAATTTTTGAATTAGAAGTTCTAGAAGAATTAGTAAGTGCAATTTCTGATTATAATACTTTCCTTACTTATGAACATCGTACCGGTATAAAAACTTTTGAATGCATTCCAAACGGTATCCCTGTTTAAATATTTCTACTCAATTAAGTTTTTTCTAAGAAAAATATCACTGAAGAAGAAATCGAAGAAATTTTTGAATTAGAAGTTCTAGAAGAATTAGTCAGTGCAATTTCTGAATATAATACTTTCCTTACTTATGAACATCGTACCGGTATAAAAACTTTTGAATGCATTCTAAACGGTATCCCTGTTTAAATATACTCAATTAAATTATGAGTCATATAATTAAAAAAGTTTTTAATTTCCCCTGTTGTACATGTACGTGTCTTTTTCTCTTCTAGTATTAAAATTTTCAATAATTAGCATAATTTTAATTTCCAGCTTCTAATAATAACTGGATATGAACTTAGAAGACAAATAAGAACCCAAATACGTACGGTCAAAAAACTAATTGCGGAAGATAAATTAGAAGTAACAATCAAAAATATACGTAATAAAAACAACGAAGTGAATCAATCAAAAAAAACTACAAGAACAGAGGTAAAGCACATAGAAAATAATGATAAACTTACTAGAAAAACAAGTCCACAGAGAAAGTCCATTGATAACAGACACATTAATCAAAGGGATATAATAGACCAACAGTATAACGAAAGATCTTCAGAATACGCTTCATCATACACCAGAAAAGAATCTACAAGTTCCTTCTTGAGATCTGAAAGTCCGTGCTCAAGGTCTAGCAAATCCCCTGAAAGAAAATCACCTGAACGTAAGTCACCATCGAGACGTTATACTGAAGAGTACACAACCCATAAAAATGTCAATGATACCCATCAATCAACTACAAAGAACAACGAAAAAAAAATTCCTCAAGAAGCAACAACCAAAACAACAAATATTTTCAAATCTAGTTTAAAGAAGACTGAACCAAAATCCAAAACACCAGTAAAGGAGACTCAACCAGAATGGGCTTCGCAAAGCAATTTAAAGAAGGTAACTAGCAATCAAACTGTGAAGAAGGCAAATGTTTCTTCCAGCAGTGGTAAAACTGTTAGGAAAGAATCTGTTCGTTCTTTAAGCCCTGCTAAAGAAATGAAGCCTACAGATGTAATTACATCTAGTTATGGAGTTGGACCCACAGATGAAAATGGAACACCGCTGTTCGGCCTGAAGGCTTTGAGAGCTCAGAACAAGAGTGTAAATACCAAAGGTGGGTGTAGTTTAGAAGTGTTAATTTACCGTTTTGAGAGAATTCGCAATTTGCCTAAACTTCATTTTTAAGAACCTTCTTTTAGAAAAAACAGGACCACCTTAGAGACGATGCTTATTTGGAATAATTTCGATTCAGTGAAAAACTAATTTTTGCTTACTCAGAAACTTCTTGTCAATTGTTAAATATGTATATATACTAATTATTATGAAGAGGTAAACTTTGTAAGTTTGCACGTTGGAGGTAACTCAGACACCTCAACTGATTTCAAAAATCTTTCAGCAATATTTTGAAAGAACTCTTTAGTACACATAGGCTACATATTATCCCTTTGAGGAAAAAGGACTTTTCGTGACGAGCAATATTGCTCGGTTGACGGTTGAGCGTATATATTGAATATATAAATCAATTATATACCTATAAATACAAAATTTTTCTTTTTCAGTTAAAGGCACTGTTGTGAGCAGTCAATACTACTCAGAAACTGGAAAGGATCCGGTTGGTCAGATCAGTGTTACGAAATATTCATCCGATCCAAGAGACTTAGGCTCAAACGAAAATTTAACACATCAAGATGAAGGTATCTTGAGTATAACCACGACCCAGAAGTTCGGCTTGGATGATGCCCCTTCGCTTAGGCAACTAACTAATACTAAGAGAGTGAGTATGGTAGAATGAGCGAAAATGTTTTCTTAACAGTTTACATATCAATGCCTTTGTGATTGTAGTTTTTTGAATTCAATTCTTATAACGTTTGAAGTTCTACTGAAATAGCACAGTGGAAGGTATCGAAAAATGAATATAAATAAATATATAGGAATAGTTAACAGTTTCCTATTTCCTTCAGCATCTACATCATATCAATAAAATAACTTTATAACCGAATTTGAGTAGCAAAGTTTGTAACAGACTATCGAAAAATAACGTTAAAACAATTTGTACAAATAAAAGAAACTTGAAGTCATTCTTGGTCAATAATAAAGAAAAATCTAACATCGGAGAAAACAGTGTTGTTTACAAAATATTTTGCGATGAATGTCCTGCTTTCTACATTGGACAAACAGGAAGGAATATAAACATTCTTGTTGAAGAACATAAAAAGTTAATTTTACAAAATAAAAATACCACTGGCTTCTCAGAACACTGTACAAAATCTAATCATTTCCTGGATTTCAACAAAACCCAATTGTTACATTCAGGTAACAAAGGAAAGTGCCTTGACCTTCTTAAAATTCTCGAAATAAGTTCCGCCCATAAAAGTAAATAACCCCTTGTAAACGAACAAATTGATTTTCAGGTATCACCTCTGCTTTTGTCTGTTTTATAAAATAAGATGTGATACTCTCCTGTAGTCAGTCTTGATAATGAGTTCATAACTCGAAACATGTCGACTATTCGTTACTGCTAAATACAGTATCTAAATATTTTTATATAGTGAAACATAAACCAAGTGTCTTTTATTTTAAAGTTTATACTTTATTCAGAATAACTTAATTTTTCAGGATATCTGTGATTCCCAAACTGACAAGAAAACAAGCACATCTAAATCCTCAACAATAACAAGAAGAAATTCAGTCAAAGCTCTAACACAAAAGTTTGTTGAAAATGCAGGTACGATTTGTTTATTTTTATGAAGATAGAAGCATCTAATAATTCGATTATTTTTAGTTGAAACGTCGAAGAATGAGCAGCAATCTTCCTATCCCAAGGCAGGTTTGATTTTGCGAAGCTCAAGTTTCAAAAATGAATCGACTTTAGATAAGTCCGATGGTTACAATGAAATAACGGGTAAGTATATTCAAATAATTCAAAATCACCGAAGGGAAACATTTCGAAGGAACTACCGAAATTTATATTATGTTGATTCTAAAATTAAATTTGAATATGTTCTGATGAAATATGGGACTCGAGAAAATACATCTTTCTGTATTCTTCTAGTTTTGTTCAAGATGTCTAAGATACAAAAAAATTACGTTTTTCCTGATTTCGTTTTACAAATTGTCGAAAATAAACTGATGAAGTTATAAACATCATTAAGCTTCCCAATTTTAACTAAAGAGAATGGTATAAAAATTCTAAGATAATAAAGAAAAGATAGTGTTACTAATCAAGAGATCAGCAGAACTTAGTTAATCCTATTAAAACAATAGTTTATAAAAACAATTTACACATTTATTGAATAAAATACGCATAACGCACGTTTCGGTGAAACTTCACCTTCTTCAGATGCTGAATACAAACTAAATATATTTCTCCGTTATATGGAAAAAAAGAAATAAATAGATTACAAATTGTGTGGAAAGGGTAAATAGAAGAATAGTTACAAATAATTAGTAAAATAGGAAAAACCCATTTTAAACTGCTAGTCAGGTAGTTCGGTAAAGGACCCCGCACATTTTGTTAGAAAAAATGACGACAGCTAAATTCGCTAATTTTTGGATATATTATAGATACTGGCTACCTACACAACATATCAAGTTTAAATTCTGTTCAAACGGCTGGTTTGGGATATAGAGTGGTCCAAATGTCAATGTCTCGATAAACCATCTTTACAATTTTAGAAAATGCTGTTAACATACAGACTTTCTGTGGAATGCGATAACCTCAGAGAGAAGCTATAGCTTGACGATAGTCACTCATATAACTCAAAATTGAGTCCGACATATACAGGCTGTTTACTCGATGGGTTTGTGTACACGGTCTCAACTTCGACAATTATGTTTCAAAAGGCTTTATTTCTTACTTAATAATAACAAAGGATACCCGAAATAGTAGACGAAAAGTACAACTCTCTACCATGTACAATTTAGAAAGAATGATGGTCTAATTTGACATCACCGAATTCTTCTTCTTCATATTTTGTACAGGGATTATTTGTGAGGTAATGGAAAAATAAATGAGTTCATTGCCAAATTGAATAGTTGAAAAACAGGTCACATTCATTTTAAAACTAAAGTTCATATACCGTATGTTCGTTTCCTAATGTCGAAAACTGAGAGTGTATCTAATGATTCTAATGGGACTGATTGTATTTCAACGAGACAAGTAAGAATAGTACTTATATTCAGTTTGTATTGTTCAGGGTGGTTTGGAATTGCTTCTTCCAGATCCATATACTCACTTTTCAAGATACAGGTACAGTGAAATACGTTCTTTAACCATAAGTCTAGTATCCCGAATGAATAATTATTTTCACATTTGAATATCAATTGAAATCGCGTTGTTTACCGAATCTATAATTTAAGTAAAAGGATATTTCACGTGCGGGAGCATATCAGAATAACCAAGGTACCAAAACACCATTGCCACATGAGCACATGTTCCGAGTGTTCTTGGACCTGATTTACAGGTACAGTAGTACCCCGACACCGACTCTCGGTCTTCATTATTTTGAATCCATAGCTGATACTTTGTAACATTTTTATATCTCGAAAATAGTCTCAACGTAACAAGGTTAATATCGAGATGAGCTTCATCAATTTCTAAATTAATATCTTGATCACCTCAAGATAAAAAATAATTAATACATTTTTATCTACGTATTTTTATGCCTGTAAAAATGAACATACGGTATAAAAACGTCAGTTTCATATGTACTTTTTATAGACTATTCGACTTACTTACTCTCCAGTACATGTACCTCAAAAATAAAAAGTTTTCAAGTAATAAAGAAAAAAATTCTGTGATTTTAACGTTTGGGCCACTTTTTTTTTCTAAACTATACATGGTAGGAAGCTGTATTTTGTTTCACTGTTTTAGATATCGTTTGTTATCAATGAAGCTAGAAATAGAGTTTTTTGGCATAAAACTGTCGAAGTTGAAGCCGCATACATAAACTCATCGAGTAAACAGCCTGTATATGCCGGGCTCATTTTCAAGTTATTTGGATGGCTTCCTTTAAAGAACCGTTTTTTAGTGAAGTTATCATATTACAGTAAAAATTTGTATGTTAACATCATTTTCTGAAATTATGAATATGATTTTTTTGGACAAATATATTTGGACCACTCTAAATCCTAAACCAGTCGTGGGAACAGAATTTAAAATTGATATGTTGTGTAGGTAGCCAATATCTATAATATATCCAAAAATTAGCGAATTTAGCTGTCGTTATTTTTTCTAACTAAATGTGCGGGGGGTCCTTTGAAAAGATTCAGATGGGGGTTTGTAGTATGATCAATTTGACTATTCAATAGGAGACCTGAATGTTTGTATTTATTTATCTGTAATGATTCTAGGAAATTAAGTTTAATTACCTTTCTTTCAGCATTTAATATTTTAAAATCAAAATTGAATGTGTGATTTTTCGAATTAAATGGTTTGCATAATGTAAATCCGACTTTTAATTAACAAAGTCATGTTTGTGTTCTGAAATTGTGGTCTGAAAGCTTTTGAAAGTTCTACCAATGTAGAATTTATCACAATCACCACAATTAATTTTATAAACTTAACGGAGAAATATATTCAACTTTACTTTTGAATATTCAATCATATATTTGGTTTCAACTTCAAAGTTGATTTACTCCAAATATTCATGTACAATCGTTTTAATGTAATGTAATCACTAAACATTTTTCAGCTGAAGAACGGACACAAAAGTCTGTATCTGTAATGTCGTCGAATTCGAGAGTTGTCTCAGGAGGAACGTTTCTGAGGAACAAATCCAAAGTGACTGGTATTCAAGATGTTGTAACCAGAATGAAGGCTGAAGGTAAATTAATACTTGAAAAAAATTGAAAAATAAGAACAAACTTAATTTCCACTATAGTAATATGAATATAGTGGACATTAAGTTTAAATGAACGTGTTCTTATTTCTTAATATGAATTTTCATCAAGCATACTTCGATTCAAAAAAAATAAAAACCTACTTATTTAAAAATTATTTCGTTCAGATGTAGAAGCTGGAGATAAATCCGAAGATATTGAAGCTAGAGGTCTGCTGAACAAATATCTTGGATCCCAAACGATTCTCTCTGGCATGGAAGGGCAGATTTCGAAGACATCCACATCAACTGCTAGAACTGCTTCGTGTAGCTCTGCCGTAAAAAGCACATCCAAAGTTACTACAGTAATAATGGTGAGTAGGTACACCCAGCAACTTTAGAGTTTTATACAATATTAGGAATAAACCGATAAAACTGTACTAGCACGTAATATTCTTCTGTACTTGGTAAAAAAAATCACTTTGTAATTGAATACCAATTTTATTTAATGTAAAAAAACTAATCTAACGCTGCCTTAACATACCAGTGACCTGATAATTGTTAACTTTTGTGCAATATTTAACTAAACTGGTCCCCATTTCCTTCTGAGGTTTCTGGGGTGAATATTCTGCGGGTTCTTGCTCCCCAACGCTCCTGTTAGTCGCCAATGGACACGATTAGCAATTATTATTATAAAAAAAATTGGCTTTATTGTACATATAGAAAGGAAGATACATCGAACATTTCCTAGAGTAAATCTACAAGTTTCAGGCTTATTATATCATATTAATATCACCCCAATGATCTTAGTAAATTAATAAGTTTTTATTTCAATAAATAAAGTAGACCGAGTAATTTAGTTTCTTCACGGCTTTATACTACAGACTATTATTTTAAAGATTTTTTCAGCTCTACACACGAATATGAAAATTATCTTTTTATATTTTTCAACCTACACTACCTACTATCGTAAAAAAATTAACCAAATTTTAGTAAACAGAAACAAAATTTTGAATACAACCTAATAATAAGTTGCAATTAATTCTACATAAATTATCAAATGAAAAAGTATTCTTTGATGCGAGTAGACTCGAAAACGTTTTTCTCCACTATTCCGCGCGGTTTTGTTGTAAAATCCTAATTTTGGACACGCTGACGTCAAAGAAGATGTCGTCAAAGGACAGACGCAGATTGCGCAGTGTGGTTCAGTGTTTTCAATTCAGTCTTCTCAACCGTTTCTAAAGGCCGGTAAAATTCTCTAACAATTACGGATTACCTGTAACTTCGAGATTTCTACGTAAGGTGAGGTTTTTGTTTTTTTGTGTTCATTTTGAAATATTTTAATCATGTATGTGTTAAAATATATAACATTATTTTTATTCCTTTACACCAAATTTAATTGAAGATTTTATGAATAAAATCAATGATAAAGAACTTATCAATAATAAGGTTCCTAATATATTTATAATTATATTCGCACCATGCAATTTTCATTTAAAGTTATCATAATTTCGTATCTGAGAAGATGGCCGAAAGAAAGGTCAATTTTAGTAATCAATGAGAAGCTGAAATATTTATATTCATCAATTTTCACGGTTTGTACTTTGATTCAATTTGTTTCAGTACTCAATAGTTCGTTGTGTGAATTAAATATACGATTTGTTTTATCTGGCTGAACGACTTGTTTTCCAACACTCAAAGCTTTCCTCCCTCACGCATACTTCAGGAAGGAATGAAACACGCACAATAAAAAAATCATTTTTGTATGATAATACTGATGAGCCTCGACAAAAGGCGAAAAGTCTCTCTATTATTTTTCATCTTTTGTGACGACTATCTTGATATTTCTAACTTTTACTGAGATATATGTATATTATTAACATATACTTTCAACTTTGAAGATATAACATTTCTATAATTTTTGATTGGTTACCTCTTAACCCAGCAAAATATATAATTGCTGCTCTAGTTAATTCGAAATGTTTGAGTTATGGTTCGTTGATAATTTATTAATTATAGCGTCTATTTCAAGTTAATTAATATTCATCAAAGCAAACAATTGATCTTGATAGCGGCAAGTAGTTTTTATTTAGGTATCATTTAATAATTTCTCGACTGGAATTTGTTCATATTAAAATTCATGAGGGAAAGTATATTTTGGATAAGCATAATTGGAAAAGTTCCTTCTTCTTATAAAAATATTAGTTTAGTTATATGAGTGAGTCAGTGAAGATACCACGTTAGTTTTTTATTGTTGCAAATTTTTTTCGAGGTATATTTTCCAGTGCTAATAATCCTATGGAGCACCGAATAACATAATGAAAACATGTTTTTAAAATAAATTGTGTTTCTCATTTCTAGGTAAATATTTTTCATTATTAGGTACTAGAGCTCTAGCATAATAAAGGCAGAATGTAGCATATAACATACGAAAGTGAATTTCGCGAAAACAATGTTTTCATCGAGTTTTGACAGTCTAAATAACAAATAAAATAGATTTCACTATCTGGAACCGCACGTAAAATATTATTATTACGATTATGATGTACCTACAGTTCATTTATATTCTTTCGATGCATTTGGCACCTTATTTTCATTGTTTTTGATACTATATTCATATATATATATATATATATATATATATATAGATATATATATATATATATATATATATATATATATATATATATATATATATATATATATATATATATATATATATATATATATATATATATATATTATATATATATATATATATATATGTAACAGACTATCGAAAAATAGCGTTAAAACAATTTGTACAAATAAAAGAAACTTGAAGTCATTGGTGGTCAATAATAAAGAAAAAATCTAACATCGGAGAAAATAGTTGTGTTTACAAAATATTTTGCGATGAATGTCCTGCTTTCTATATTGGACAAGCAGGAAGGAATATAAACATTCGTGCTGGAAAACAATAAAAAGTCAATTTTACAAAATAAAAATACCACTGGCTTCGCCGAACTTTGTATAATATATATATATATAAATATATATATATATATATATATTTATATAAATATATATATATATATATATATATATATATATATATATATATATATATATATATATATTTATATATATATATATATATATATATATATATATATATAAATATTTATAAAAATTTATATATATATATATATTTATATATATATATATATAAATATATATATATATATATATATATATATATATATATATATATATATATATATATATATATATATATATATATATATATATATATATATATATATATATATATAAATATATATATATATATATATATATATACATATATTAATATAATATAGTATTCTTGCCTGGGTTGTATTGTTATTTATTTGTTTTTTTCAGCATTCATTACGTATTAATCCTAAAAAACACAAATATTTCACAATACCTTGAAATTTGAAATTTATTAAAATTCAGTTATCAACGTTTCGGGTTTTACGTATATTATCAATAATATTTTTAACACTAATGAATATTAGTTTACTTGCTCACTTCAGAATCAGTGTTTTACGTTGAACAAAATAATAATACTTCAATTGAAGGGTTTTATTTGAAACACCCACTGAAAATTTGAAGAAGGTTATTTTTATAATAGATATTATCCTCGAGTAAATTTCGTTTAAGTAGACTTTTCCTATTATTATCCTTAAAATCGCCTTGAAACATCACAATATCCAATTTCTCCTCATACAATTTCGAAATGGATTGAACGGTGCAACTGTCTGGGAAATATGTTGTCTACAAATTATACGAGTGAGTTGATTCTTCTCGGAGGACGAAACGGTGACCATGAATATACAAGAACACAGTTGAGCGATTCCGAAAAAGCGATTTTGGACGCACTGTCGATATTTATAGCAGTCCGTAAATTATGTGACAAAAATACCGAATGTACGAAGCAAAATTCAAGGACACATTTTATCTGTCTATTTCGCCCACTCCGTATGGTGAGAGTTTGTCTTAGATTACTTGGAGGATAGTGTTTTGACAGAAAAACACTTTACACTGGCCCTGAGTGAAATTGATTTCATATTGAATAGAAGAGTTATCGCATAATGTCAGGAATATGACATGATGATATAGGAAATACAGTCAATTATATGCGGTGTATATATATATATATATATATATATATATATATATATATATATATATATATATATATATATATAGTGGCGTAAGTAGGAAAGTTGCCGCCCGGGGCAGATGTCCTAGTGGCGACCTCCCCCCCCCCCGCCGTACAAAACATATATTTTTTTAAATTTCCGTTTATTTTTGTTTGTACCAAGCTAGTTAGTTGAGTACGTTAGGTACGCTGGCTAGTATTTGGGAGGTCTCGGGTTCAAACCCCGGGGCAAACTGGTCTGCCATGAGTTTTTTTCAGAGGTTTCCTCATGGTAATGTGAGTCACTGCTTGCAAACTTATAAGGCGAATGCTGGGCCAGTATTAATCCTCTGAACCCTACCCACACTTCCTATGTTCCATAAATATCCCGTCTCACCTATCCTCAATGCACTTGTACATACAAGTGTATCCTCTGATCTGGCTGAAGGAGTTAATCCCAAACTCAAGCTGCCCGCCTCCCTGACACATACTTCAGGGAGGAATGAAACACGTGTGTTTCCTTTTTTTTTCTTTTTTTTTTTGGTTTTGTTGCTAAACAAAGGCAAAAGATGTTATCTTTGACGATGTAGCAAGTCTTCAGAAATAATACGAAAAATGAAAAACTTTCAAGATTCATTGCTATACAATCTGGTTGTCACTGTTACTCAAGCATCTCAACATAATATAAAGAATTTACAAAGAGTGAGATGAAATTTTTTAAATTTGTATAGGAAAAGTTGGCATAACTTTGTTCTATATTGCTTTGAAAAATCCTTAAATATACATTACACATTCTAAATATGAAGAATCGGAATTAAATGAAAATAATGAGATTTATGCGAACAAAATACAGCAGTGCCGTTTTATCAATTTGCTGTTGTATGTTGTCATAAATAAGACCGCCTTTCCTCAATCCCCGTTCTAATTGCTTCTTCTTTAATTTAAATCACTATTCAAATCACAAATCAGGATTCAAATGTTAATTTATATCAAGCGGGCGCTTTTGGCGCCCCTCAAGCTTGTGGCGCCCGGGGCCAACGCCCCTCTTGCCCCCCTTAGTTACGCCACTGTATATATATATAACGTTATTTACTTGATTGTTCCTGACTTATCCTAGAGATGGCGCTGTACGGTGTTAAAAAGTCACAGTAACTCGTCTTCGAAATTATCAATTACGAGTGAAGAATATGGATGGTTACCACATTTGCTGGATGGACAATACTGAAAGAGCCCTAATAAGGATGAAACAGCTGTCTATTGCTCCTTCTGTTCGGGTGAACATCTTGATCATTCTAACAGTCAACGCTTGACTTGAAGGATCAACGGATATATAAGTATATATGTATATATATATATATATATATATATATATATATATATATATATATATATATATATATATATATATATATATATATATATATATATATTATATATATATATATATATATATATATATATATATATATATATATATATATATATATATATATATATATATATATATATATATATATATATATATATATATATATATATATATATAATATCAAGAATTATTTGAATCTAATGAATTTCAAAATCCTGTGCTTATATATCTCACCAGCATTTTGTCAATTACTTCAGCTAACAACCTACTGAGAATACAAAGGATACAGAATCGAGTTTTGAAGGCAATATACAACTCACCATATGATCTTGAACAACTAACTACTGAGTATCCCCAAGTACCTTGGGGATACCCAACCTGAAACTCACCAAAGTGTTTGCACAGTCCAAATTGAGAATGCACTACTTATATGCAACACTGAGTTAAAAAAAGACTGAATATACACAATCATCAAACCAGACGTATTAATAACTATAACCTAAATAAAAAAAAGCGAAAAATTCACCGATCTACCAAGCTGTAACAGTATTTAGGTAATAATCCACTAATAATGTTTCGAAAAAGTCAAATGATATAAACATTAACGATCAATTTGAAATAGTCAATAGTTGAAAAAACGGTTGAAGAAAATGATAAAAAAGCGGAATATAAAATACTTGAACACATTCTCTCATCAAAAAAGTATCCTGCCGTGCACGAATTCAGAATAACTTGAAAAACTCTCAAAGAGAAATTATTTATAAATTTTTTCAAAGTATTAAATACAATTGCATCATATAAAAGTTAAACTATTCATTAGTCACACATATTGGCAATTCAAGGTGAAACATGGTCAAAAATATGAAACTGTCAATCAATCTGAAGGTTTTACACGTTAATATATTAATCCTAACAAACCGGGTTCACGTACAATTTTTGGCAACGATAATAAATTCAACTTCAAGCGGTGGTTCTATCTCAAATTTGGTAAGGTACATAAACATCAATATTGTCTGTATCTGTTCTAGAGTGCTATTTTCAGAATAACACTTGTAACTGTACTATAAAAATAGAACTTTTTTAATTAACATCCATTCCCGTGTGAGAGTATACAGTAGAAAGGTTATTGAATTTGAGATTTATTACGTCAAGGTACGCAAGATTTCGTTTGTGGGGTTTTCCCTTGATCCATATTGAACACAACGAAAAGTTATATTTTATTTTAATCATATTTTTACTTTTTTCTATAGTCTTGTGGTAGCTGTCAATTATTAGAACATAGATAGTCTTTTTTGCACTCAGAATTGATAAATATTATTTCGTTGGGCCCATTTATATGAGTATCATAGAAAAGAAATACATCGAAGAAGCATTCCATTTATTTTTACCCTAGAAATAAGAAGTTCAAATAACTGAAGCGACTGTTACTATTTCGAAATGTGAGTATCAAAAACGTGTGAAAATGTCTGGTTATTTCAGTTACAATATATATAGGCTCTTGCACCGTATATTATTAAACTAATTTTAATGATAAACCGAGTTTAATTTGACATTTGACAAGCGAAAATGTCAAATTAAACTCGGTTTATCATTAAACTCAGTTTAAAATAAACGGTGCAAGAGCCTATTAGGTATTCTAACAAGCCTTATTAATTAATACTTTTTATATTATATTGGATTTTATGTTCTAATATTGATAATGCTTTCTGTAAATGTTCAATAGATAGCATTTCATTATTTAATTGTACATTGACTTATGGAAAGGCTCGTTCCAACCAAAGAAGTAATAAATGAAATTACTCTTTATCTTCAAATAATGAAATCAAAATTAACTAAGTTATTTATGTTATACAGTTCAACGAAATGACAGATACTGAGTCGATTACAAATTATGTATTGAGTAGGGGGCATAATGAAATAAATTAAAAACGTTTGCCTTTTACCTTTCATAATTAGAACAGATAAATATCGTTATTTGTCAATGATTACTGCGCAAAACAATTCTAGGTTGTTTTTCCCTTCAATTCTTCATAAAATAAAGCAGATGTCATCATGAGTGACCTCTAGCGATTTCGCAACAGCCGCTTCGTTAATTTCGAATTATATTTAAATTGAACAAAGCATCTGCTGCGAAGTCGCAAAAAGGTCACTCATGGAATCTGCTTTATTTTATGAAGAATCACTGCGCAAAACAACCGAGAATATAGTAATTATATTTAGAATTGAACACTAATACCTACATACAGCGCTATTCTTTGAACAAAAGCTGTTTTTTAGAATTCGTACTTAACATTTTCAGGTGGCCTCTGAGTATACAGTAAACAATAACTTCCATTTCTGAGAATTAAAACTATAAATAATGAAATCATTTTCCTCAAGAAATTTTTCTTTATGCAGTTCTGACTTCATTGGGCAAAAATTAGAAAATAAATTTTTCAATTATCACGAACTTTCAAGAATAAATTTTCAGCGATTGAATTTGACTTTACATTCGCTTATACATACATAAAGATATTAGAAGATTTTAGTCGTATTTTCAATGAAAATAATAGAAGATTGCACTGTTCAAAGTCAACAGTATTGGAGGATTTTTGCGAATTGAGTAAGATACAGGGACGTCTTAAACTAGGCTGGGGCCCTTGGGCACACAAGAATTTGAGGCCCTTTTGGAAAGTAAAAAACGCGAATTATAAGTAATAACATTTGTTACTGAGTATGACCATTTATTATAGGTACCTAATCAAATACAGTATGATATCATATGTCATTAATGATATTAGAATGCTGCTGGTTTTTTGGTTACGATTATTATAACGGTTTCTTGCGGGATTTCTGTTGAGCAAAATTTTCTATTACATAGTTGATGGAATCCGTCGTTACTACGTGATAATTTAACATGATGAACAAAACTAAATTTGAATTTACTACGTTTATTATCACAAAATATTTTGAAAAATATAACACTGCGATTGCAATTTCGGTCACTAGACCATCATCGGGCAGATTGAGTTAAGAACTGAATACAGAATTATAGATTTGCGCTTACGGGTGGGAAAGAATTATTGCAGGTACCTAAATAGACAAGAGAAACATATTTCAAGAAGGGCTAATCGAGCGAATTTCTCAAATTGGTACAATATAATGTTATTAGAAAAGTCGTTATTGTTTGAATACACTAAATATAGGAGAATATATCAGGTCAATCTGGTCGTTCAGCAAGGTATCTTTTGCATTATGATTGAGTTTAAAAATTTCTAATGATTCTAAGTAAGTAAGTTTGGTTCCTTTTTTAAAATTATCTATTTGTGGAAATGGGTGGTGGTTTTCACGGCAATGATTTGAAAACGTTGAATCCGTTTTATTTTTCAAAAAGGATTGTTGGTGTTCTTTAAATCTTGTCTTGAACGATCGACTAGTCTGACCTATATATACTCCTTTACATACAGGACAAATCAACTTATAAACTCCTGAACTTTCAAATTTTCCGTCGGATTCAAATCATCCTCTTTCCCATCAACATTCAACTTTTAATTCAATTATCCACAGAGCGTTTTCAATTCCAATATCCGTAACAAATTTAGCAAAAGAAAGTGCAAATTGACTTTGGAATCGGAGTGATTGCGTGAGTGATCGCTAGGTGTACTTCGGAAATATTATTAATTAGTACAGTAGGAATAGGCGCAGTCATCGATATAATGGCGTAGTATATGCCTTATAAATAACTTCTGATAAGATTACTGATTTGTAAAAAAAGTGTAATGTGCCCGACAAAAATGTTTTGAGAATAAATGTGTGAAAGAAATTGTCGGTCCTTCGGGGCCCCCTGAGAATGGGGGCCCTGGGCATGGGCCCCGTGTGCCTTTATGGTGAAGACGGTATTGGTGAGATAGTTGAACATTATTTTATTTTTCACTTATATATATATATTATATTATTTGTTGATTTTACCTTAGATAGGGTTGCTATAAATACACTCATTATGCCCTAGGGCGTTATAAGCGGGCATTATGGGTCATAACGCCCGCTCATTGTACGAGGACAACTGAGAAGCAAGTTCCATTGATTAAATACTTCATAATCCTTGTCGTATACGACTCTGGATTTCTCCGGCAATGAATTATTCGCAGCTTTGGCTGCATTTTCTATGATATTCTTGGGGAAATTCATTTCCATTATTTCTATAAGACTACACAAAGAAAGCAGCAATTACATTCACTAAATATGATGACAAAAATATTCACAAACGTTAAAATATCAACAAATGACATGCCTACTATGAGAAGGAAAATGGATAGGAGCAATGAACCGATTTTAAAATTATAATAAAATAATTTTTTCTTGAAAAATAAAATCTTGTATGCACCACGTGCGATACTAGATCCTAAAGCCCATCGGGCGTTAGGATCTATATAACGCCCTTGGTACATAAATAACTATTTTGTACGTGGATTAGATATTTTTTTTAACGGTATAAGCTTTTTATCTAACAGCCGCTATTTTTATTAGATATCTTGGTTTTCTTTGAGGGGTTGCGCCTAGGTTGATATCAGGAAAGTGCGCTGTAATAGTTTCAAAAATTCTCCTCAGCCGCGGCCATTTCATTGTAAAGATTTCATGTCTTTTCGTTGTTTTTGAGGTTTTGCACACCTCCACAGCTTCTGCTAATTGAGTTAGAGGGTTGAAAGTCGGAGAGTGGATTTAGTTTATGTAAGGGAATTGATTCGTTTTAAAATTTCAAGCGCTTTTGAGGATTTTCAGGCATTGCTCGTCTCTACAATCATTGTAGAGTAGTTAGAAGGCAGAAAATCTATTTATGAATTTGGTTGATGTAAGGAAGGTGCTATTTGGAGGGTTTTTAATGTTTTCTCTTACCGCCGCAAATTTTATGCATAAATTTTATGCATTTTTGCAGGTTTTCAAGTTTTGTGCTTCTGTTCATCTCCTCCAAATAGGGGGTTCAGAATTTGTAAATAAAACAGAATAAAAATGAGGGGAAAATATGACCCTAGTGCCAGAGTTTTGCTGCGCACGCGTTTTTCATTCATCTTTTCTATAAATATTCCTACATTGTGTATATAATTATCACTGTGTTTTGTTCTATATGTTATCGATAAATAATTATTGCTTATAATTATATATATATATATATATATATATATATATATATATATATATATATATATATATACAGAGGCGCCGACTTATAAAAAATATTGGGGGGGGGCCATACCGGGGGAAATTTTCCAGTGTTAAAGTTTTTTTGAGCATTTTAGAGTCATATGAGCAACATTAAAACCCCGAAAACTCGACTTTCGATAACTCGACACTCCGGGAAACTCGACAAGCCTGACACATTTCATGACTTTGAAAAACGCACACGGTATTTTCGTGAAAAGCTAATTTAATTTAGAGTAATAATTATGCTTTTAGAC